>JAJOOS010008693.1:0-16793 GCA_029582725.1 Solanum chiquidenum
ATCTGCAATTTATATGTGGTTTCAATTAGTTAAATATTAAATAGATTTTGAGTTTGGACTCTCTTTAATTTTAAATTTTAATATTATATTATATTTTTTTAATTATTTTTATTTGGCCCACGGGCCGACCCTACCTATATTTCTCAAGCCCCACAAATCAACAGGCTTATTCAGGCCGGGCTAAAAAGCCCTTTTCTTAAATGGGCTAAAAAAATCTTAGCCCAATCCTATTAAATCCCGGGTTAGGCCAGGCCGGTCTAACGGGTCTAGCCCATATTGACGGCTCTACATTAGAATATGTGAAAGTTATTCCATTCTGTCTTTTTCTTAGAGCTACTGTTTCTTTTTATTTATTTATTTCCTGATAAGTCTTAATTGAACAAAATTAAAAAGAAGCGTAACTTAATATTAAACTTTTTTCACTTGTTTAATCATCTTAATAAATTCTTAAGGTAACGAGTTGTTCGTGCTAGACTGTATGATCTTTATTCATTTTCTGCTAATTCCTTTTTTTTCCACCTATCATTATCTTATATTATAATTTAGCGGTTATTGATTATGACTCAATAGACTCAAGATTGTCATTAGGGGTGATTGTAGTAAAAAAAATAAAAAAAAATAAAAATAAATAAAAAAATTTAAAAAATAAATAAATATATATATATATAATTATGAGGTTAGTAGGACTCAAACATATACCCTTTTATATTTATATCCACTAAATAATTACATTATATACTCCCATTAATTTCGCTTAATTGATACTAAATCAGTATTATATACTGTATTGATATCATTAAGGTTGATAATTTCGCTTAACTGATAATACGGGTGTGTTTGGTATGAAGGAAAATGTTTTCCTAAAAAATGTTTTCTTGGAAAACAAGTAGATTTTTTACTTATTTTCTTATGTTTTGGTTGGTGAGTAGAAAATATTTTTCAGAAAAGATTTTTTATTTTGATTTATGAATGAAAAATATTTTTGAGAAAATATCTTTTATTTTTACTAGAAAATAGAAAATAATTTTTGAAATTGAAAATATTTTTTGAAAATAAACTTAATTTTTTTGGAGGGGAGGGGTAGGGATGAGACGGGGTAAAGAAATAAAAATTTGAAATTAAAAATAATTTTTAAAAACAAACTTAACTTTTTTTTTGAGGGGATGGGGGACTGATGAGGGGGGGGGGGTGAAAAAATAAAATTTGAAAATTTGAAATAATTTTTAAAAACAAACTTTAATTTTTTTTTGGGGGTACCCCCCCCCAGCGCCCCGGGGGAAAAAATATGAAAAAATACAACAACATAAATTGTAATTTGAAGTTGGAGAAAAATTTTGGAAAATGTTTTCCTTAATTTTTGAAGGGAAGTTATTTTTCTTAAATTTGAAGAAAATGAATTGATTTGGAAAATATTTTTCAAAATACTTTATCCAACCAAATATGAGAAAATTGAAAAATATTTTTCGAAAAATATTTTCCTTCATACCAAACCCACCCTAAATCAGTATCATATAAACCTTAATATTACCATAATATATATACTATATATACTCTTATAGTATCATTGACTAATGAGTAATTTCTGGACAAGACCTTAATGATACCACACCAATATACATATACTTTTATAGTATCATTGACTAATGGATAATTTTTAAACAATGATGATTGTTTTATATCTTAACCTGAGGAAAAGAAGCAATTGTCATCTTTCCTACATCATATTTTTTCTGTTTAAATTACCAGAAACAACATGAGTTAAAGGCATGGTTCCTAGTTCAGCAACTGTTTTTCTTTACAATTTCTCTCTATTTTAAAACCAAACATAGTCGTGTGACCTTACATTATACAAAGGCAAGGAATCAGAGGTACAATTAGTGTAATGGTGATATCATATTTGTCATTCGTTTCATATTAGTTGTCCACATTACTAAATATAGTAACCTTAGATTACTTTTCAATATACAAAACGAAGACAATTTTTTTGTTTTTTTCTCTCTTTTACTCTTACAATAGTAATTCTTTTTTAAAATACAAAGAAGTGTGTAAAGTTCTAAAAAAAGGTAAATTAGTAAAATTATCTTTTTTTATTTATGATTACTTAAGGGACATGCAACTTAGAGTGGATAACTAATATGATACAACTTCCTTGTAAAATTGATCATTCCAAAAAGTTCAAGATCTTCTCAAATAAATTGAAACAGAATAAATATTTTAAGAAATAAATAAATTCTTTCACCTCAAAATAAGCAATTAGTGCGAGAGGACCGGAAACATGATCCACAACATGCTAAGAGAATCATCATTCTATGTCCCATTTTAGAGATTAACTAGTATCTATTGATAGTGGACAATAAAATTACACAATTAATTTATTTTTAGAAATATTATTAAGTATTTTTAAATATTATTAATATTTAATAAAAATAATAAATGAAATATTATAAGGGAACTTGAACTCTAAATGAATTATTAGTTGAGGTTTGTTTAGAATTTTTACTTGACTTGCCAAAAATAAAACGAATTTCTTTTACCGCTTGTCATCATCGTCATAAGTGCTTTACAATATGAGTGCACGAAAAATTATAGTATCTTAATTTTTATTTTTATTTTACTTTGAGAATCGTCTTAGTCTTTCAATTAAGTTTAATTCTCTCTGAAATTGAATAACAAAATTTACATATTGAGTAAATAGTTTTTTTTAGATTCTTCAATAGATTAAAAGTACAAAATGAATATTGAATTTCTCTTCTTTGAAAGAAAATCTGCAGACATTCTCTTCTTCATGGTAATAATCTTAAACAAATTCCATCGGATTAATTTAGAGTCCAAATTATCTTATACCGAGAAATCGACGACCCAAGACACAAATCACCAAACACACATGAATATGAGGAAGAGATCGTCCGTTTTCGATATACAAACTTCAACGGCTGCAGGAGAACGCTTTCTATTAGACAAATAACCTTGGTCGACATAGAGACGTGATACTATTTTAGTTATTTTTACTTAAATATTAATAATATATACAGTTACTTAAAGAATATTTCTAAAAATAAATTGAATGTGTAATTTTACCGTCCACTATCAGTGAATACTAATTAATCTCCTCATTTTAAGGTACTATGCTGGTCCCCTGACCGCCACTGGTTGTGATAAACAATACTCTCTATGTCCCTAATTAATTGTCCACTTTTAATTGACACATCTATTAAGAAAATAATAATTGACATGATAAGTTTATCATTTTATATCAATTAATTATGAAGTAGATGAATTAAGAAATTCTACCTTTTTCAAAAAAATGATTAATTGAGGGCAAAATAATTATTCCTCTTTTTTATTTTGACTTGTCAAAATGTAGGAAAATAATTAAGGTGATTTTGACTTGTCAAAAATGTACAAGTAAAAGGAAAATAATGAAGTATTATGAAAGATACAATATTACTCCTACAAATACTTGAATATTACTATGTCAATGTAAAATCCCATCCCCACCCCCTTCAAATCCACCAGGACAACGATGCGGAATCCAAGCTGCTGGTAAAACCTGTCCTACTGGATTCTGTTGTAGTATATGGGGTTGGTGTGGAACCACATCAGCCTATTGTGCTCCTAAAAACTGTCAGAGACAGTGTAAAACTACTCTAACCTCATCCTTCCAGAATCGTATGAAAAGTTTCTACTTCAATGTTGTCTAGCTAGAGGATGTACTTTTACTCCTCTTTCGGACCGATCGAATATTATTAATGTGTACGTGTAATCATAATGCATTAAGTAATAAATAAATAAAGGACTTTTGTCTAAATTAAAATTGCAAAAGATGCTCATTCTAAGAGAGACACAGTTAGAAAAGTCTCATAGAAGAAAAAACTTAATTATTCGTTCTACCAATATTTTAGTTGTATAATCACTCTTAACGTATACAGTACTACTCCTACCAATGAATTTAGAGGAATATTAGCTACGTATCCAAGTTCCAACTAGCAGATATATGTGAAAAGTAAATCGATAGTATTACATTATACAAAAGTAAGGAATCAGAGGTACAATCAATGCAATTGCGACACTATTTATATTATGATTGACATTACCAGATATGAAAATTAAATAAATGGTCAATCTCTTCAATTTATGTCTTTAATTTTCATAGATTGCTGTTTTTTTAATTTTATTTCTTTGCTATGATGAATCATAATTGAACAAAAGTAAAACAACCATGATATTAATTAGACTTCTTTCTCTTGTTGTTCCTTAATAACTTAACACATGATAGTTCACATTTCACGCTAAGCCAAATATCTTTATTTGATTTTACACTGATTTTAGTGTTTTTCTCCCACCAGCCACCATCTAATATTTATGTTAAATTAGGTTTTAGGCCTAACTCACACCCCAAAATCTAGCTGAAATGAAAAATGATTGTCCAACCCTTATAAAGAGTCCATCCATCACATTAACCATTAATGTGGGACTTTTGTCATTATTTTAACACCCAACTCATGCACAATGCTTAGCATTTGGTGCATGACAATTTTGATTTTGGAGCCCCAACATTGAGTGAGATAAACCCTACTCTGATACCATGTGAATTTAGATTTTGGGTCTAACTGACACCCCCAAGACCTACCTTTTGGTATCTTCACTTCCTTTTTAAAAATCAAACATAGAAATATAAGGTGGCATCATGTGATATTACATTCTACTACAAAAACAAGAAATTAGGGGTACAATTAATATTATAGGGACATAATATTTGTCTTATGATTGGCATTATTACATGTGAAAATAGTGTAATGGCAATTAATTTCCCAACTCTAACAAAAAAAATGTCTTTTTCTCAAAGGTATTATTTTTTTTATTTGTTTTTTTTTTCTATAATGAGTTTTAATTCAACAAGTAAAAATAAACTAGTATAACATGATATTACACTTATTTCGTTTGTTTTTTCTGAATAAATTCTTAGGGTAATGATGGTTGACATCTATAACACCTCGAAATTTTCGAAATTAAAACTCGAACCATTCTTTATTTGTGAATAAGATTGTATCAAGTGATTCTAAAAAAATTTATGTGTTAATTAAGGTCAATTTTTGAGTGTGGAATGATTCTGGATATGAATTAAGCTCACTAGAATCTCCTAGCATAAAGTTGAGTTGAAAGCTTTCGTACCGATTGAGTTTCAATATGAGATTTTACTTGGGTCAACTTCAAATGATCATATCTCTTAGTACATAAAGAATTAGGTGACACTTGATCTATCAAGTTAAAGGTCTTTGAGTTTTCTGTCCAACGCCGTCAAGTTTGCTTAATTTCGAGCTTAGAGTAAAAAGATATGCTCGTTTTAGTGAAGCCTCTCTTTTAAGACACCTCAATCATTTTTAGAGGGGTAGTTTGGTCTTTTTCCATCCATACTAAGCCTAACCACATTTTTATTCACCTAATTAAGGGTCTGGGCAACCTTAAAACAATTTTTCATGTTCTTTAACACTTAGAAGAATTAGAGCAAGGTTTCAAGAGGAGAAAAGGCTAGGGTTAATCGTTCTTCAAGTTTCCATCGATTTCGCCAAGAACATTTGTTCTTTCCAGATATGTAAGACTTCTCACAATGTTGGACTTATTCATCCTCACGCCATACATCTCAAATTAGTAAAGATATCGTTACATCTAAGGGATTCATTCGTAGTTCTTGATATTGAATTCAGTCCTTTAACAATTGAGGTTTTGATTTTTTTGTTTTGTGATTCTTATAGTGTTGTTCATGCTTAGTATCACATGAACCCTATTGATTTAGTAATATTATGTTTTTCTAAAGGAATTGTAAGAAAGTTCTCATGTATTGGTTTTGGGTCTGAGAAACAAGAAGTTTAGGAATAATTTCCTAATTCTAAACTAATTTGAGGTCCTAATTTAAGCTTAATTGAAAATTCATCGGGATGATGGTGAAGGGCCTGGGGCGGCGCGCCATGAAAGCGCCAAGACTGAAGTAGTTCAGGGCCTGGGGCGGCACGCCAACAGTGCGCCAAGGCCTGACTTCTTCAAGGCATGGCGCATACGCCAAGGGGTCGTAGGGTCAATCTCTCCTTGTTTCATCCGACGCGTGTTTCTTTATGTTGTGGTCACATTTCCCTTTTCTGTATTAGCTCCTCTAGGCTCCATTTACCTTTGAAAATTCCTGCATATCCTAATCACTTGTCTTAATGCACGTTCAAAACTAAACTGAGTTTAAGAGAAAAGTGCAAAAGCTTTATTGAGTTGATTCGTTCATGTCTATATTTCAGCATGAACCTTACGAATTGAGTGTTCTTGTGATGAGTAGTGTTGACACCCAATTTCGGCCATCCACTGTATGAATTAATCATCGAACTTCTTAAATTCCGAATGATTTAAAATAATTAGTTTTTATAAAGTTCACAATATTTTCTCAAATTATTCTTTAGTAATTTTTATAAATAATATGTAGTTTTATATATTTCTGTATATAATTAGTATATTTTGAAGGATATTTGAAAAATCATAACAAAAGATTTTACATTTTAGTTAAATACTTTAGTTTAAATTATGGTTATGATTTTGAGTTAATTAGTTCATAATTAAGTTAATTATTTTATTTCGTTAAGATTAAGAATCTCAGTATTTAATTTATATAAATTTGTCTTATTTAAATTTTGGCTGAATTCCCTAATTAATTCAATTTGGCTAGATTGTTAATTCACTTGGCTAGTTCTTTATTACAATTTAGCCACTTTCATACCCTATCTTTAACTCAATTTTCAGGGCCTTTTACTCTCTCAATCACAATCAGCAATACCAACAGAGCCGACTCAGCAACAACCTAAGCCCAGAATCGTGCAGCAAACGGCATCTACAATAACGTTGACATCATGAGAAGCAAGTTCACGGGGGGCGTTAATCATATATAGCAACGGATAGAAAACATAAAAGGCAATAAGTTCTGCTATTAGGTGCATTTGGCTCCTCGTTTTAGTGTTTTACTTTTCCATGAATTTCGGGTCAAAATATTAATGAAGTGTTTTATGATGGTGGTTTGATTCAGTGTGCAAAGTGAGTTAATCTGGTCTGCTCCGGCCAAATTAAATGATTTAGCGATCTGGTTTCATTAGTTGTGTTATTTGCATTCTTCTTGCTTTCGTCAAAGGATGTTGTCATGTTTGGATATAGCCATGCATTCATATTTTCTTCCTATGACTTTGGGTCTGAGTTGATCATGAGTCATGACAAACTTGGGTTGTTGATCAAGTGTTATTTTAAAGAGATCATGCATGGTCTGCGGTTAGAACTCTAAATTCATTGGTGTATAATTATATGTCTGCTCTCTTTAAGAATAGCTAGAGTATATATACTATTTATTTTTAAGCTATCTGCTGGTAGCTAGCAATCTTGTTCGGTATTTTTTTCTTTCTTAAATCAGTGAGTATATACTCATATTTAGATGCATGCTCCAAGATTGTATCTAAATTTTGATTTTAAAAACAACTTTATGTTAAGCTTGTTGCATAAGTTTTCCATGTCACTGTTCTACTTAATTAAAAGTTGACCAATTCATCACTGTATGATTTCCTCAAAATGATTTCTTAAGTGCATAATTAATATCCATACACATATGCTCAACTGGCTGCATCCATGTTATTTTTTAATTACTTTACTTGGGTATGTGATAAAGAATCTTTTGCTATTTTGTTGAATGTGAAATCTGCCCCGACTACTCATGGTTTAACCAACGGTGGGCAAAGGGAGGTATCGTTTATTGGCTGAGAGAATCGATGCCCACTCCACCATTTACGACACGGCGGCGGATGTCGGAGTAGGCGACGTCGCTGCACTGGAACCTATCATTTCTACAAAATTTGTAAATTTATTCATTTTTCATGGCAGTTCTAGTCCTATTTAGAAAGTGAATTGGATGGATAGGGGAAGTGGGAAAGTAAAATGATCGATAAGATGTTAATGTGATGCCACATTGCATTTAATGTCAAGTGTCTAATGAAATTTTAAAGACCAAAAAATTGTTTCATATAGGAAAATGATTCGATATATATCTGAACTTTGACCGAAATTGCTGTAACAATCCCAAACTTTGGAGAGAACCTATTACCCCTTTGCACAATTTAATAATGTATTTTAAATGTATATATGTGCCCACGTGGACAAGTTACTACTTATAATGAAGCAATATTTATTATGTCCACGTGGGCACATATATACCTTCAAAATACACTATTAAATAGTGCAGGGGTAAAAGGTTCTGCCCAAAGTTTGGGATTGTTACAGCAATTTCGGTCAAAGTTCAGATATATTTTAGACATTTTTCCCTAAAAATTATCTACTACATTTAGTGAATATGAATCTAATATGATATATAAAATTTGAAAAATCTACTTAAATACACAATTTATTTTATTATTTTCTCTAAAATTTCCTATAATTTGAAAAAATTACAAAAATTCCTATTCTCCGAGAACGCGATGAATCGGTCGGATACATCACTTTACACGATGTATCAGAATGTACGCGAAGTATCAGAATGTTAAGTGTTGTATCTGAAATCGAGAGGCGTGATGTATCAGGACGTTAAGGGATGTATCCGAAATCGAGACACAATATATCGGGATGTTTTGGTGTGTATCCGGACTCTATCAAATTTAAGAGATTTTTATAATTTGAAAATAAAAATAAATATATGAATTAATTAGCTCTTAACATTATGTAATAAGTATAAAATTTCCAAAAAAAATTATCGAGTCCAGTGCAAAAAAAGACATTTTTTTCTGCACTCTGTACCAAAAGGATATGTCCTGAAGAATACAACCCCAAACAGCCCGTTAGCATCTACGTTTGACGTCCGATGTGAGTTATTGATCTCTAGAAGACATGTACAGCTTACGGATGGGCTTGACAATAATATATATGATTATTATGTTAATTGAGGTTGAGTTAAAGAACGCGTTAAAGTTATATAGATATTGAATTTAATGATAATTAATTAATATCAATAAATGATTTAGCACTCTTTGTTAATATGCATATTTATTACCGCTAAACTTTATTTTTGTTGATAACGTACATACTTAGTGCATGTCTTATAAAATAACAATCATAAAAGATAACCTTTTTTTAACATTAGATTTTGAAACAAACTCATAAAAGGATTATTTCACTTGTAATATTAATGAGCTTAAATAAAAATCTCTATAAAATACGTAGGTTAAAAAACTGAAAATAATATATATATATAGATGTTACATAAATTGAAGATTGAAATTACAAGGATGAAATAGATTATGCGTATGATAAAGAGAAGTAAATGATTGTTTTTCAAAATTGACGGGAAAAATTAATTTTAAAACCAAAGTTGATTTTCACCCATTTAATAATCTTATGGATTTTAGTTGTTCAAAGGTATTAAAAATACTTGCAAGATAAATAATGTGGAGTTTTTACGCTTAATTAATTCTTACATTTTTCAAAAGAATATCTTAAAAGTTCATAATATTTTTTTTCAGATATTAAATTTAGAAATGAAAATATTTAACATTAATTCATGCAATGATACATTATTCTAGTATATTATTAGTTGTGTAAGTTTTACATCTTTCCTAAAAAATAAACTAAAACTTTGTTGAAGGGACATTCCTAACTGAGTTAATTGGACAAATACTTTAATATTTAAATATATTCGGATATATGCCTCTGAACTAATATACTAGTTGCATCACTTAACAAATCACATCAATAAAAGAATCATGTAAAAATAAAAGGAGAGTTGTAGTCTTTGAAAGATTACTTTCATTAACATTCATCTTTCAATGTGTTACGCAATTTGCTAGATTTAATTAGAGCAAACCAGAAACGGAGGAAGTCGCTATGACCGAAATACATAATAGAGAACTTGCTCACTTTAGAATTCTTTTCAGGTAGGAGGACTCTTTTTTTGAATAGATCGATCCGACTCTCACTAATATAAGACAGTGAGTACGGAAATGTCCGTACATTTGGTTGATTGGTAGTTTTTTTTTGGTTAGATTGTGTTAATGGTAACAACACATTTGTCTCAATAGTTGTCGTTATTATTAGATGCTAGCTAATAGAATGAAAGCCATTTTATACTGCAATGTTTCTTTTTCTATTTAAGCAATGGAATCAAATGTAAATGAACCCAAAGATGCTCAAAATATTATTCTCTCGATTTTTATTTTTTTTGACCCAAGATAACCCGCAATTTCTACAACCTCTGCCACAGCCTCTGCCCTTCGGGTGAACACTCTATGGTGAGCACTTTGTGCACACTGGATAAACCCCCCACTGTGTAATGTAAACCGCACTAGGCAAGCCCTACGCGACAGCTCGACCCAGAAGGCATTGAGGGGGATCGATCCCAGGTCATCTGTGTGGATAACCACCCTCCAAACCAACTGAGCCATCCCGAAGGACTCTCGATTTATTTTTATTTGTCCATTATTTAAATATTTTTTTTTATTTTTAATTGTCACTTTTAACATATCAAGAAAAAGAGATAATTATTTTTCCATGTTTTATCGTTAACATTAATTACTTATTTTCAAATTTATTTTTCAAGACCTAATATCTAAACATCAATTAATAAGATAGTGTGGTAAAATAGTCTTGTAAATCATTATTTTCTTAATAAATGTACCAAGTTCAAATATAACAAGTAAAATAAACAGAAGGAGTATGTGATATATTTAAAATCATAAGTTTCAATTTTAAAAAAATCTTCACTTTATGTTTTTTTTTTAGAACTACTATTATCTTTTTAGAGAAAAAGACCTAATTATTTTTGAACTTTGCGATTTTAAATTGATATATGTCTTGTTATAAAAATGGCCATATACACCCCCTACCATTACAAAATTTTACAAATTCCTCTCTTAATGTGGACTTGAAAATTGTTTTTAATTGTTTTTTTCAATCAAACACTTATGAAGCAAAAGCCTATTTGATAGCTATGAAAACAAAGGATAAATTAACGTTGTTGAACGGATGATTCCTAATTGAGATAAAGGACAATTAGTTTAATATTTAAATGTATTCAAGTTTATGCGTTTGGCCTACTTTAAACAATATATTAGTTGCATCATTTAAACAAATCACATCAATAAAGCAATCATGTAAAAATAAAAAGGAGAGTTGGGATCTTTGAAAGATTACTTTCATTAACATTCATTGTTTGTTGTGTTGCGCAATTTGATAGATTTAATTAGACCATTGGTTGATTGCTAGATTTTTTTTATTTTTTTTGTGAATCTTTTTAAAATTGTGTTAATGGTGACAACACATTTGTCTTATGGTTGTTGTAGTTATTAGATTTAGGTAATAAATTTGCGTGAATGAAAGACAACTCTTATTTATTATGTATTTAAAATAAATAAAGAACTTTAACTTATTAGACTCCTCTTTAACAATCGAAGCAAATAAATGTTATATCCGTTTAAAATTTAATGGAAATTTGGATAGCTTTCAAAGAGTTAAATAGTCAAAAGCACATCTAAATTATTTTACTTTATTTAGTTTTTACTTTAACTATTGAGAATTTTGAGTACTTGAACTATATCCAATGATGGTTAGCGAAAAGTCGAAAAAATCTAGATGTTGACTAGACCGAATCTTTTTATATAAATGTTTTTGCGCGCGTTTGTCCATAAAATCTTGAGATTTCAAGTGCTAAAATACTCATATAACATGTCATGTGATATTACATTGAGAAACTACGCTAAATTGACATAGAGGTATAATGTATTTCAAAATGTCCTTAAATTAAGTAAAATTAAGTAAAAATATTCTTTATTTATAATTTGATAAAAGAAATAGCCTTAATATCAATACTTCAGTTCCAGAAAGCAAAGGTGACACAATATTTGTCTTTATGGTTGAAATTATTATATGTGAAAATAACAGCGGCCACTTTCTTTGTTCGTTAACCAGAAAAGAATCTCTGCCTTTTTTTCAAACTTCCTATTTTTTATTTGTTTTTTTCCTATGATGAGTCATAATCGTTCGATATACGGTTTCGACCATCGTGATTGGCACCAACACTAATTCTCCAATGAGAAAATCACTACTACAATCCGACTAAGTAACTTAAATAAAAAAAAACTATTTAAAGATACGGAAGCAGGTTTAAATGAGGAATTAAAATGAGGAGTTCCCATAAACTCCGAAAGCCTAACAAACAACTATTGCGGATATTCAACCCCTAGAACTGAAAGTTATCGTACCGAAATTCTAATAATCTACAAGTCTAAAAAAAAGGGGGTGCAAATTTGTAAAGTTGTCTATAAATGTAAATCAACCTTGAAAGCTAAGCATAAGTAAATGTCTAAAGATCTAGTCTGAGTCCAAAAAGAATGGTCTAAAACAAAGGATTTCCATCTTCTCTCCTCATATTAAGAATCATATTAACATTTCCTTCCCATATATCTTGTGATCTATGAGTAAGTTGTCCCGTTAATACATGATTCGATAGAATCGTTACTTAGAGTAACATTTTAGTCTTAAAACGTAACTCATAGTAACGACTTTAACGTCAGATTTCGTACAAAGATTCTCAGTTGGGAGACATGATTTGATTCGACAGAATCGTTACTAGGAGTAACGTTTTATCATTAAAACGTGCTTCGTAATAACGAAATTTGGTACAACGATTCGAAAGTGGCAGATTTGCAGAGACTCATTACTGATGGTAACGTTTTAAGCCTAAAATGTTACTGCTAGTAACGTAAATCTTCTTTAACGCCGTCTCCCAACTAATTTTGGTCCGTTTATATTTTTAAAATGAAATAAAGCCTAATACGTTACTACCAACAACGTTTATACTAGTTTTGTAAAATTTTAAAGTTTCATATTACTTTGGTGAATTGAATCAAATAATAGATTGTTTTGGTCAAACTCTTCTGTATATATATATGCTACCTCTTGTATTCCCAATTACTACCTAGAGGATGTACCTCTTTTGGGACTGGTGAAGTGATTGAATAAAAATGTGTGTAATGATAATGTATATAAAATGCATTATTAAGTAATATAATAAACAAAGGAGTGCTATAATTTTGTCTAAATTAATATTGCAAAACAGGTTCATATATTCTACGTACGGTAACACAGTTAGAAAAGTATCATACAAGAAAAATCTTCATTATTCTACTATCATTTTAATTTAACTACCACTCTTTACATTACGTTATACAAAAGTAAGAAATCAGAGGAACAATCGATATGATCGTAATAGCGATACAATATTTGTCTTATGATTTGGCGTTACTCAGATATATGAATAAAATAAGCATCGTTTTCTTCACTTTATGTCTTTTTTGTACAAGTACAATTTCTTTTTAGAAAAAAGAACCTGATATACCACTTAATTTTGCGATATAGAATATAATACCTCTCGATATAAAAATGGTCATATACACTCATACCATCAATATGGTCCTTATATGTATTATAACTACGTAGTGGTAGTTACCTTATAGTATCCTATGATTAAGCTTATTGAATTTAGTTCTTCAAGGGTATTAAAAATACTTTCAAGATTAATAATATGGATATAGAAGAAATATCAAATGGTTATGTTTTCTCTTCCACACTTTATTTTACTACTATAAAACTTTAATATCCTTTTTGTAGATAGATAGAAATTTTACGCCTAATTTCTCTCATTTTTTTATTTTGTAAGAACCAAAAAAATATCTTAGAAGTTTATAAAAGAAAAATTCAGATCCTAAATTTAGAAATGAAAATCTTTAACATTGATGCAAAATTGATAGATGAGAAATAGTCGATCTGTTTAAATTATTGTTACTTCTCCAAGGACCTGTTTGGAAAGCCACTGGTAATTGGATTTGGTGTAATTGAGTGTAATTACACTCTGACATTATTGGTTGGTCATGTAATTACTTGATCAGTAGGTAATTGGTTGTAATTGCCAAGACAATTATACTCTCCAGTTCACAGGGAGAATAGTGAATTGCTGGTAATTACATGACTGATTACTAGGCTAATAATTACTACCCTAATAATTACACTAATTTTAATTATCAGATGACTTTCCAAATAAATCCTAAGATGTTCTACATTATACTAGTATATTATTATAAAAGATGGTTTGTGGAGAAAATGTTCAATTAGTTTTTAGGTTAAATTTTAATATTATATTATATTTTTTAAATTATTTTTATTTGGCCCACGGGCCGGCCCTACCTATATTTCTCAAGCCCCCCAAATCAACATGCTTATTCAGGCCGGGCTAAAAAGCCCTTTTCTTAAATGGGCACCAAAAATCTTAGCCCAACCCTATTAAATCCCGGGTTAGACCAGACCGGTCCAACGGGCCTAGCCCATATTGACGGCTCTACTTGTAAGGAATAAAAAGAACAAGAAAATGAAAGGAAAGAGGAGTGACGGACAGAGAAATGGTAAAAGAGGAGTATTTCCTCTTTAATATAATCCTATACGGCTAAATGGGTTTGTTGAAAATACCTCCTTAATTAACTTTGGGTTGATTTTTGATTAGTTGCATCAATTAACTTGTTAGTCATACCATTTTTTTAGGAAAGCAAGGTGGATGCAGCTAAGCCTATAGCGCCAAAAATAGGTCACTAGTTTTTGCAATTATATGTCTAATAAATTATTTTTATTACTCATAATAATGTTTAATCGTTACAGTAGTAATAACTCAATTATAGAAATAAAAAATTGCCGGATGCATAATTAATTCCACAATTTTTTTCCTCCCCTTTTCAAGTCATAAATCTCTCCACAATTATCTTACATTAACTAGAATTTTAATGTATCTAGTTAATTTTGTTTCTTAATTAATGTATAATGCCTTTATTTCAATACTACGATACATTACAATTAGTGTATAATGTTCAAATATTAATTTTGATACATAACCCTAATTAGTTTTGATACTTGATACAAAACTTCTACCAAATGTATCATTTATCATGTATCTAGGTGTGATTATGTATCTTCTACCTTATTCAAATTTAGAAGGATATGTATCCGTACATAATACCAAATTATATGCGTGATACATAAACTTTGTGTTATGTATCACACACCAAAAAAATATGCTATTTGGAACATTTATCCCTTCCTTATTTCACTCCACAAATCTCTCCTTATTTTTAGTCACAAAATCTTGTTAGTTATTTTCTCATTTACGTTTGAAATTCAAAATCATACTCTTAGATTAAGAATATTTTTTAGACAAAAAAGTTTTAAAAGGATATTTATGAGTTTTTTACATATTTTTACAATACTTCAAAATTTATAATAAAATAAGTGAACTTCAAATTTTCAACACTAAAACGTAAATTAGAAAAAAGAAGAAGTAATAGTATTAGTTATTATCTGGTAATAATTAATATAATATTTATACATTTTTCATAATTTGAGTTGGTTATGGACTCTAACAACTAATCATTCATTGAAACTGATTAGGATTCTTGTATTATAATTTAATCTTCCTATTGTCTCACAATAATATTAGTTTCAATTTCACCAAAATTTCATATGGTCTAATATTTTCCTCTTTTTTCTGGTGTTTTTCATAATCAAATTTCTTTAATGGATTGTGTTTGTTCATGTATCTAATTGATAACTTAATTCTTATTTATTGTGATACATTTATAGATACACTTTATTTCAGCTTACATACATCCTTCTTTCACAACCTTATTGTATCAAATACATTATTATCAACTACAAAATGATACATTAGGTAAGTTATACATATCTTTCAAGGCAAACAATACAATACTTATCAATTTACATAAGATACATAATAGTAATGTATCATGAACTAATTTTTTAGCTATGATACGTAAATTTGAATTTATACTAAATGTATCAATTCATAGCAACTACCACACGGTAATGTATAGATCTCAAATCTAACATCTTATGGGCAACAATTACTTATTTAATGTATCTAGCATAAATACAATAGTTATCAATTTAAGCGAGATACATAAATAGTAATGTATCATGCACTAATTTTTTAGATATGATACGTAAAATTGAATTTATATTAAATGTATCAATTACATAGAAACTATCACACAGTAATGTATCATCTTAGATCTAACATCTTATGGGCAACAATTATTTATTTAATGTATCTAGTATAATACAATACCTATCAATTTAAACAAGATACATAAATAGTAAAATGCTAAGTAGCAAATATATTCATGATGTATCTTCTCAATGTTTTCGACAATTTGAATCAAAATTGAAAGGATCTTCAATAAACTAGGAGAAGAATTTTGAATCTCAAAACTTTCAACATTTTGAATCAAAATTGAAAGGATCTTCGCTGAACTGAGAGAAGAAAGAATCTTGAATCTCAAAATATTTGATAATCTTGAATCAAAATTGAAAGGATCTTCGATGAACTTGAAGATTCAAAAGGATATCGTTTGTCCAACAACAATTCCATCACTTTTTTATCCTTCATAACTCACCTTGCTTACCCAAAATTTCCACACAAAAAATTGAATCAAATCTGAAAGGTTTCTTCGTTGAACGGGGGAAGCAATTTGAAAATTTTGAATTTCTTCGTTCTATTAGGATTTTTCTGAAGCAAAAGAGAAACTTGATGTTTGTCACGACCCGAGCCTACACCCTGGACGTGGCCGGCACTCGAAGACCATTGCTAGTCCCCAAGCGAACCCTCATCCTGGCTGACTACAAGCGGAAAACTGATTCAAGCATACAAAGCTTAAAAACTGAACAAAATTCATGAA
>JAJOOS010008694.1:0-16218 GCA_029582725.1 Solanum chiquidenum
GCTAGGTTGCAGATTTTGACTCTTACTCTACAGGCTGCTAAGCAATTGAACTTATTGTTTGTTCGCGCTCAAGGTGTTACTTACTCATGTGTTGCTGTTACATCCCTTGGATTGATCCTTGTTGTATTCTCTAGATTGAGTAATTAATTCTCTGCTACCATTAATACGTCAATATGAAGATGAATAAGAGTTGCCAATTTTGAATGTTCTAATCTTTTGATCTAAAACACGCTATTTAAATAGTTGCAACATGTGTTTGATGTTGAATTTGTAAGCTAAATACTGATCAAGATTAGATTTTCTGGGGAAGTTTTAGCAAATAATGTTAGAGTACAAAGAAAATCTATCATACCTTTGTTTTTGCTATGTCACTGTTCCATATTTTGTGCACTTCTGATATTTCTATTGGAAACAGAGCTTTGTTGATTGGGAAGTTTTTCCGTTGCCCCGTGATTTAAGTAGTTGCAAGAAGTGTTTGTTGTTGAATTTGTATTTTGACTGCTTTAGCAATGACTTGATTACGAAGAAACTCTTGTCATACCTTTGTTTTTGCGGTATCATGCTTCCATGATGTGGATATTTGATTGTTACAATACTGGCTGTTCTAAAATCACCAGAAGTCGATGTCATGGACAACATGGAGAAAATTGCAGGTCAAAGTAAAGAACTGTGAGTGCTTGTGAAGTAACATAAGCTATATTTGTACGTCAACATATATGGCACAGCATTTGCATCTTGCATCATTGAACAATTATCTTTGCATTTGTGGCTTGCTATGTTCCTGATGAATGTAGTATATTTGAAGTTCCCAATGGAGATTGGGTTATCGTCTTATCGGGATTGAAAAAAGAACAGAGAAATCCTTCAGAACCAGTAACATTTCTGCGTAGCTTAGATATTGATAAAACGTGTTCATTTCAAGCATGTCTTCTGGTGGAGAGTGTGTTTTCAAGTTATTTGTCCAAGTCTACTTTTATTTCGTTTAGAGGAGTTTGATAAATGCAATTGAACTTCGATTTCAATATACAGTCAATTTGGCTGTGCTGTGTTATGCTGCAATTTACTGATAGCTATATCATCATGCTAAATTCTATCTGTAAATATCGAAAACAACCTCCCAAACTTGCGAGGTATAGGTAAGATTTGCGTACACACTTGACACTACCCTCCCCTGAACCCACTTTGTGGTATTACACTGAGTATGTTGTTGTAAATGTAAAATATTTTACATTATACGGAATATTATGAAATATTCTACATTATTCTGATACCTGAATGTCTAAATTCAATGTATATAAACATGTTGCAAGTCTTGATACGTATTAAAGATTATCCTAGAAGTGCTCGTATCAAGATTGGACAGAGTAGTTGTGTGATGCAGCCTCTGATGTGATATCAAATTGTTTATTCTTTCTTGGTCATCAAATGAAAGTTGTTTGAATCTTATTTTTCTTGCACTATTTTTTCTAGCGTGTGGAGTGCGCTGTTCGTGCCTTGTATTAGTGAGAAACGAAATGTTATATCATAGAATATATCTATTAATTTACAAATAAAAAACTTGGTAGCTAAGAATTAGGGATTCGTGATTTGCTTTTTTCCTGGAAGGTGGTTGGAAACTGGTCAAAAGGTTTAGTGTTTCCAGCTTGTTCTCCTATCCTAATAAAATGTAGTACCAGTACTATTTTTAAGTCATGAAAATAAAATAAGGGAATATGTGCCGGTGGAAAATAACATAAGGTGCGTGAACAATAATGTTGCCAAAAAGTTTATGCAAAATGTGCTTTTTTGGAGAAACTGTTTGAAAAGAGTTTTTTTTCAAGTTAAAGTTCTTCCATTCACAAAAGCTTTATTGACTTAACTACAAAAACAAATTCTATTCTTGAAAGCATTTTGGTGGGGGTTAAGACAAAACTGATTATAGTGGGACGGCATTTCTTGGACATGTACAAAGAGACAACATTCTTCTGGGGACATAAAAGATTAGATATTCAGCAAGTGAATCGATAAATAACATACTTGAAGACAAGAACAAATGCAGGTCCGACTCTTTAGAAAGTATACAAATGTTAAAAAAGTGAAGTATAAAGCTAACGATAAACGTGAAGAACGACACCAACTTTGTTGTGCCCTCTAGGAATATGCATCAATTGAATTTTTTTTATTCATCTTACCGTTTAATAACTCATAATCAAATCTGAGTATGAAACTTAATGGTATTCTTAAGAGCTCCATGTCTAGTGGAAAATGCAGAAAAGAACAAGGAAATTTTGGTAAAACATAAAAGGTTTCTAGTAAAATGCAGCAGCAGGTCCAATCACAATTTCAAAAACTCAAATTTTCAAAATCTATGGCCGGATGCAACAATTCTACTACATCAATGTACTAATAATAAGTTTAGCAAAAATTTCAATGTATATATATATACAAAAGAATTTGTTTTTTTACCTTATTTACACGAGATTCAATTGGAACCACTAACTAGCCATTAATCTGAAATTGAGTCATGGTGCGAGATTTCCTCGATACCGTATTGTACGTGACAAGTTAGTATTAACAGTAGTCCGGCACAAAGGGCACGTCTCGTTATCTTCTAACCAAGGACGAACACAACCAACATGAAATCCATGGCAACAAGGATGAAGAATCGCACAAATTTCCCCTATTTTAATTTCCGCAATACAAATCGAACAATCACTGTTTTTCACTACTTCATCGCAAATACCAATCGCTACTTCACCAGCTCTATTTTCCGGCGGACATGTGGTGGTTCCATCGGCGGGATTATTCGATTCATCGGCGCAGCAAACGAATTTTTTCTTCAAAATGATGATAAATGGAACAAGTAAAATGGCAAAAGTGATGAGGAAGATATAACTTCCATTGATATTTGGCATCGATTTGAAGATTATGGATCATCAATTGATCATTTGCTGAATTTATTTAGACTTTCCTTTTTTTTACTATTTCTTAATAGATTATTATGAAAAAAGTGATAACTAATTAATTAATTTTTGTTGACGTGGAGTGGGTAGAGTGACTCAGGTCTGACGTAATATGAAGAAGAAACGGTCCAATTTGCCAATTTGGCTAAATTCAAAAGTCGGTCCTATCCCACTTCTTTATATTTATTTATATTTTTTTTATTCTCTCTTCTTCTTTTTTAACAAATTGAAAGTTCATATTAGTTTAAATTTTTGGGAACCCTTGGGAAATCGATAATTACTGCTCTTTGAATACGCACATGATAAATTTATTTGTATGGAATAACTTATAAATCACATTGAAAAAATATAATCGCTCTAGATTTGAGTGAGAAGACCTTGTCAGGAGAATGATCCATAAACTCTCTTTATTTAACAAATGAAAAGATTCATGTTAACTTATTTTTTTTCGAAAAACCTTTAGAAAATCGATAACCGAAATTCTTCAAATGTACATGGGTATATTCGTTTTTTTCACAATAACTAGTAAATTACTTAGGAAACATAAACAGAACTAGACAAATTTAGTGTAACAAGTTCGATTGAGAATTGATCCATATTCTCTCTTATGGGGGCTACATGGCACAAATTCAATGATTCTTACGGATATATGCACTATCAAAAACATATATGACTTTTTCTATTTTATACTAGTTGAATTTGTGAGGCAATGCACACATATTAAGAAAATCATTCAAAGACATAATTTTCACTATTACCCTTTATGAAATCATAAATATAATTTTATAAGTGTAATTTATCTCCTAAAAATAGTATAAAACTTCAATAAATGAGCAGGCAAATATGAAAAAAATATAACAATCATCTATCTTGAATTTAAACAATCAATTATTTTGAATAACAAAAAAAACCTCAAAAATTCACATAGAGATGATTAAACGGAGTACTTATTTATCTCAATTTATATAAGTGACTACTATATACTCCATCCGTTATTTTTAGTTGTCATGTTGCATTTTGAAAGTCGATTTGATTAATTATTAAAATTGAATTAAATTACATTAATTCGATATTTTTAAAAATAATAATTATATATTCAAAAACTATATAAAAAGTACTATAAATTGTATTTTAAATTATATTATAACATGTTAGTTAAAGTTCTTATTAACTCAAAAAATAAAATTAAACATAATAACTAAAAGCGAATGATTAAATTATTTATATAAGTCTTCTCACGGTCGAATTTGATAGGCTCCTCTCTGTCTCTCTCTCTGCCCCTCTCTCTTTCTCTTTCTAGATTTTCTCAGTGGATTGGTTCTCTGAGAGAGGGGCGTTAATCTCGGTGCTGCAAAATCCTAATCCATCGTGTTTCTTCATTTGCAGGTATATTTTATCTTTTTATTCATCTGGGTATCTTCAAATCGCTAAGCTTATTGTACTGATTTGCTTCTGTTACTTCTTTTTTTCTTGTTGCTATTTCTACTCTTCAGTGAAACAATCTGCACTTACCCTATTGTTTTAGTCTTGCTTGATTTCTGGGGGTTTTGAGAATTTAGCATGAAGGAATACGGTAGATTAATTGGGATTTTCTTGATTGTTCATTTGATTTGTCGAAAAAAAAAAGGTAAAATGAACAGTAAAGAAGTTGCATTAGAACCGTTCACGAATATTCAGGACGGTTTTTGGTGAAACAATCTGCACTTTTCTATTGTTTTTGGTGAAACCGTTCACGAATATTCAGATCCCTTTCTGTAAGCCCCCTAAAGAACCCAAAATATGGACCCTTCATCGTTTTTGTTCATGATATCCTAACTACTAGTTTGTGTGCTTAAATCTTGGAATTGAAGTCTTGAGTGTTCTTGTCATCGATTCTGTGCATTTTTCGAAAGTAGTTTGTTAATTTTTTTATGTAAAATCCACTAACTTTCGCTTTCAATGTTTGTCAGCAGTATGGTCAAGTGAATTTTCTTGTTATGACTGATTCTTGATAACTGATTTGAACTGTTATAACACAGTGTTAATAGCTTTGTGTTGCTTCTTTCTCCAGGCACATTTCCTAATTACTTGAATATTTCATACCAAAGCAAGGTTTCCTCTTATCCTTTGAAAATGTTCAGGCTTAAGAAGTCGCCCTTGCATAGGAATGCTAGGAATCACTCTGTGAATCCTGGATCCGGTGGTTATTCAAGTTCAAATCCTTTTGATTCTGACAATGAATCTGACAACAAGGAAACTATAAAACCTGCTCGGAGAACTTCGTCAGAGCCTTCTCTAATTACCCCACATTTGAGTACAAACCCTTTTGATGATGATGATGATATTAAACGAACTCATTCATCTGCTTACTCTGCGACTTCAACAGAAAGAAATAAATACAAGAATGAGTTCAGGGACTCTGGAGGATTTGAGAACCAAACTGTACAGGAGTTGGAAAACTATGCAGTACACAAGGCTGAAGAGACAACGAAGACTGTTAACAATTGCCTGAGGATTGCAGAAGACATTAGACAAGATGCAACAAAAACTGTTATCGCCTTACATCAGCAGGGTGAACAAATTACAAGAACCCACCTAACTGCAGCTGACATTGAACAAGACCTTAGCAGAGTATGGTTTTAAAGTCTATTACATTTGTAGTTTACAAAAGAAGAACTTGTTGTGGATTAGCATTACCCGTTATATCATCATGGACTACCAGTACCCATCAGTCATTCTTGTTTTTGCAATTTTTCATTCTTCAGTCATTTCATTGAATGGTTCATAACATTGTTGAAATTTATGCTGAATGATAGGTTATTTCCTTGTTCATTTGAGATGAAACTTTATTTAGTCTTTAGCAGGGCATATAAATTTTGTTTTAACTTATATAATGCATACATAACTAGTCTGCTTCAACCCGTTCCACCTCCTTAACCTCATTTGACTCATAACTACAAAATTCTTTGTTAGCATTTCTTGATCTGGAAGATTTTATGTCTGGTATTTCCTTCTGCTATTGTGCTTATCATCTGGTAACTAAAGCTTCAAATTTAATTACAGGGCGAAAAACTTTTGGGAACACTTGGTAGCTATTTTTCTAAGACTTGGAAGCCTAAGAAGATACGCTCAATTACAGGGCCAGTAATTACTAGAGGTAACTCATCAGATTTCATTCTTGCTCATTAAATATGCTCTGGTGTTTGTTAGCAGGGAAAACAAAAAAACTAATAGGGCATTAAGATATAGAAAGCATAAAAAAATATGGGGAGGTTGTGGCTATTGAGTAAACTGCTGATTATCTTTTGTTGTGGCAGATGATCCAGTTCAAAGAAGGGGTAACCACCTGGAGCAGAGAGAAAAGTTGGGGTTGAGCTCTGCACCTAAGGAATGCTCAAGTTCACGAACACCACCTCAGGAACCTACTAATGCACTGCAGAAAGTTGAGGTACATACAATGTTACTTGAAAAAACAGAGATCGGCATTAAGATCTCCTTTATATAAATGGTTCAGAGAATTGATACTGGCTTTAAGCCGTTGCATGATAGGAAGATAAACTTTGGGTCAATATAGTGACTGGCATTAAGAACTCCTTTATATATTTGGTTCAGAGGTTGATATTGGCTCTAGGCTGTTGCATGATAGGAAGATAAACTTGCTCTTACTTATGCTTCCAAGACTTGGAAAACAAGTTGATCAAGTCTATCAACTGGCTCGTTTTGCTTATGAAGTAAGATTAGCAATGTCTGAAGCTCAGTCACCTCTCAATCCTGGAAATTCCTCCTGAATCTCAAATCCCAAAAAGTCCCAACCCCTTGTGTCCCCCTAGCCTGTTGAACAATCCATCTCCTTTGGCAAGCGACCCTAAACAAAATAGGGATTTAAGTTCCCCTTTATTTGAATGAGGAAAGCAAATTAGTTTGATAGTACCATAATTCATGGATAATTCGACTAGTAATTGTGCACTTTGCAAAGTCTAGATGTCAAAACTTAGAATTTGCGAAATACTGAACGATGGGGGTGGGGGTCGGAGAAAGCTACACCACACCACATATGACCAATTGGAATCAACATTGTCTTTTGTTGCATGGCTGCTGACTTAGCAGCAGCTGGTTTGTTATAGGTTTAGGATTTGATTGGATTTGGAGACCATTTTCTATTTTCCTATCCATGTGAATGTCCTCATTCCAACATTTTTGGATGAGTCTAATTTTTTTCTTGAGTCAAAGGTCTATATGAAACAGCCTCCCTACCCCACAAAGGTAGGGGCTAGGTTTGCGTACACCTCACCCTCTCCAAACCCCACTTGTGGGACAACCTTAGGGTTGGAGGTGAGGGGTGCTTACCATCCAAGTAACTTGGTGACTTGAACCCACAACCTTAAGGTTGGAGGTGAGGGGTGGTTATCATCCGAGCAACTCCCTTTTATCAATACTGGGTATGTTGTTGTTGACTTTATTTCCAGTGGCTTCATTCTTAGAGCACTTGTTTCTTGAGTTGGAAGTCCTGGTAATATTTCTTTTGGATACAAATTCCAGATTCTGAAGTAGAATAATGTTTGATGATTTATAGAAACCCTACTGCTTTCTAGCTTCAACTCTCCGCTAAATTATAAGGAATTAGAGGAGAAGGGAAGGTTACATTTGATAGAGGACTACATGGTTCATGGACTATATCTCCACCTTTTTTTCCGGGTGTTGGGAAAGAGTGTTCTATTCGTGTTTCCTTGTGGAATGAAAGAGCGGGTCTGATTGGAGGGGTAGAGAAAGAAGTGAATGTGAGTTGGACAATGGAGAGAATCACTCTTGCATCTTATTAAGCTACAAAAGAACCTCTTTTGTCAACACATTAGGGAAAGCAATGGAAACAACTCTAATCATGTTGAAAATTTGACAGGTTGAGCACGCGAAGCAAGATGAC
Source organism: Solanum chiquidenum (assembly GCA_029582725.1). NCBI lineage: Eukaryota > Viridiplantae > Streptophyta > Magnoliopsida > Solanales > Solanaceae > Solanum > Solanum chiquidenum. Next base: position 7,843 of record JAJOOS010008694.1, read on the forward strand.
GCATTATCAGATCTCAGTAACCTGTTGGGAGAGCTCAAACATATGGCTATTGACATGGGGTCTGAAATCGAGAGGTTAGTATTCAAGATAGTGAAATCTTTTTTAAAAGGATCATCAGCATCCTTGCTCTTTTCCCCTACTCTTTTCCTCTTCTTATTGTACTTTCATGTACTGTGTATGTTGTTGGATATTGCAGGCAGAACAAATCCCTGGATCATTTTCAAGATGATGTAGATGAGCTCAATTTCCGAGTTAAAGGTGCCAACCAGCGCGGTCGCCGCTTACTTGGAAAATAACCTAGCACTTATCTCATGTATTAGCACTAGATATTAACGTGCTCATGCTTTTTCTTCATGATGCCAATTTTTTCATCTGTTACTTCTGGTTTTTTATTTTTTGTAAACGGGTGACATCAGATCTAGTTAATCAATTAATTTCCTGGTAATCGGTTTGCAGATCAACAATTTGCTGAAATTTACTTACTCTTACTTCTCATTTTTCCATTTTGCAAGCGTATTATACATTCCTTGCACCGTTTTTACCATTTTTTGGACGTTCTGGACAAGAGGAAGTTTATTTGCCTAGAGTAGCCATCAAAATCTTTGACGTTGCAACATACTAAGTCACAGAGTACAATAAAAAGTGCTTGTTCCCATGATGAGGGGAGAAATGATGAACAATGCTCCCACGATGACGAATGGTGACATATCTGAACACACTAAACTTTAAAGAGCGGAACTGGGAAATACTCTAGTTGCTTTCCAAGATCAAATGCCATGAGATTCAAAGGAATCCCGCATAAATCAGCTTTCGCGGGATCCATTTCATGCACACACGAGATATAACGCAACAGAAATACCAGTAACAGGCACACGCTGGAAAGGAAAAAAAAGTTCATATAAAGAATGCCTTCAGAACTTATGTTTATGCAAGCAATAACTCTAAAGCCATTGCTATAATCATGGTCAAAATGATGTATACTCTGCAAAGCAACACACACATGAGGCAGACTGTAACTTCAGTTAGTTTAGAGGGTATACAGTATATCTGTCAACATGTTGAGCATAAATTGGTAAGATAAGCTGGTTAGAGCCCTTCACATCAATTTTGGAAACAACAATCAGAAAAGACACTCGGATAAGAAGAGAACTAAACCAAGGCAAAGGATTTCAGAGTTGAGACTTCCCTTCTGCGGTTCCCTTAAGCAAAAGGAAACAGGAGACTGAAAGCTTGAGAAGGAGCATGAAAAAAGGAAGTACACTCAGCCCAAAAAAAAGGAGGAAAAGGGAAGCATATCTAATCCTAACTTTCTGGTCAGCATAATATCAATTGAGAATAATAGAGATATTGTAACCTTCTGTGTGTTTTGGTTTCTTTCCGAGAGTTGTTGAAAGAAGCCTTCCCCTTTCAATTGCTATTCTTCCAACATCTTTAATCCAAGTGAGGACTTACATATAGTCCTATCACAGAAAGACAACTCCACACGAAAAAACTGAGTTCACCTTTGGTTCAATTGTTCAAGGGTACTGATACTCGAAAACCCCAACATCATTATCGCAAACTAGAATTTCTAGGTTCAAGTACTTCTTACAGCTACCCTCACTGGTTTGCTAAAGCTGCTAAAGGTTACAGTAGTTTGCCTTCAGTCATCAAGGCAAAGTCTTGTTATTATTGGCCATGCAGTTTCCTGATCCCGCATAATTCATAATATTACAAGTAACAAACTTTTGCAGAACACACTGCAAAATCCTACAATGCTTATACAACAAACAAGTGCAACATCAGCTAAAACTGAATCAAGGTACTCCCACAGTCACAGTCAATAATCTGAAGAACTTAACCAAATCCATGTACACAAGCAATCTAGAAACCAAGACTTATGGTAGATCGCCAGCCAACAATGCATAAGGGGCATAGTCCAGCAACCAGCCAATCACTGGGCACATGAAAACAACAATCTCTAATCTATCTACCAAATATTGTTTATCAAATTGTGCTAAGCTAACAAAAGCATTCACCGGGCACATGAAAACAACAATCTCTAATCTATCTACCAAATATTGTCTATCGAATGCATTCGATTCAATTCAACTCAAAACAAGGTTGGAGGTTTTATGAAAAATCGATTCTTTCAAAAACATAACCGAGGAATATCAGTTAAAGAACATCAACAATACAGGGCAGTGACATTCATCACAATTAACGTTTAATTGTACAAAAAAGAACCAAAACCCTAGGGTTTCTACAAAACACCATTCATAACTCAAGGGATTCAAATCCATCATTGCTGAACTATTCAACGTTCACAGAATTATTCTATTGTTTTAATTTTAAAAAAAAAAGATTAAAAAATGAACGAAAATTCAATGGTGTTACTGGTTCAATTCCATAACGCTTTTGACCTTGGGTGCGTAGAGGGAGTAAACTACGGCCTGTCTCTTGGCAACCTCGAGCTGTGACCTACCATCGGAGAAAGCAGCGGTGACCTTAGATGGATCCGATAGGTCTTTGTTCTGGCGAAACCCATCGATTGTTCGGCGCTTAGTGTATTCCCTAACGTTGTAATCGGGAAATTCACGCGCCGTCCGTAGAAGCGACCGGAAAAGAGTAAGGACTTCCACGCGTGACGGCGACGTCATTTTTCCTTTAGAAACAAAAACGCCGAGAGGTTTTCCGATTCAGGCGAACGATTGTGTGAAGAGGCGCTGAGGTTTATCTAGAAAATCTGGGGTTTTAATAGCGAAAAAGAAAAATATTTTCAATATTCCACCTTTGGTCCCTTAAATATCGACAATCTTTATTTATTTTTTGTAGTAATTTTTTGTGCTACAATAGGACACTTCCCCCTAGTTATTTTTAAATTTAAAAATCCATCAAATATGTGAATTTGTGGCCGACTAGAATCCACAATTTTAATTGAGTATTATAAAATTCAGATTTGAAATATTTCGGGATAGGAAAAAAAAAAGAAAAAAGATTTTGAAATATTTCACTAGAGCAGTTAGGAGATAACTGGACAAGTGTATGTACTAGAATCCCCAAAAAAATAATATTGCATGTATAAGATATTTTTAAAATTTTTAGTGTATGTATATAAAATTTTGAATCTCATGAACATAAGAAAATATTTTTGTATCTTTAATGGGCAGTTAGTTACATCCAAAGCCAAAAACATAAATGAACAGATAAAAAAGGATAAATGTAACAGAGGTAGAAAAGTTGAAGTGGTATATTTGATTCTTTAATGAGTAATGAGTTATTCCATGTAAAAATTATAATCAGCTATAAGGGGCTGGCATTATTGTAGCCACACCTATCTACCTACAACTGGGAGAATTAAAATTGGGGAAAACAATGAACTTGATGGACAATGGTTCAATAGATATTGGGGAGTTAAGATCTGTAAAGACTGGAGACAAGTTTGGAATGTCTCCTGTTTCTGTGAGTCTCAATAATTTCCCGTTGAGGAGCATTGTTCTGCTTTTAATGTTGCCACCTTCTGGTGTTAGATGGTACTCTTCTCGCGATAATGTAACATCTGATGATTTGGTTCCTACCCATGAAACACTTTCTTTAATACTGTGCGCGAATGACTTCTTGTTGTGATCCCTTTTCTCACCAACTTGCAAGTTGGTTTCTGCAGTAGAGTGGATGTTGGCCTTGTACTGAATCTGGGTGCTTAAGTTTATCAGAAGTAAAGTCACACCTGCCTGAAGAAAGGTAACACCAGTGAGTTAATAAAGCGGTTTTGGTCTTTTGTAGTAGTATGAAGACAGTAGCACATACACATAAATGAGAACAAAAAATGAAAGGAAAGAGGACTAAGCAACACCAAACTGAGCCATAGTCCTTTATTTTGGATGATCCATTTTTCAGAACAAAGCTAAATATAAGTAGCACAGTGCATAAGTTGAGACATTGGCTGCGATTCTGATATGCAAGAATATGAAGGTTGGTTTTCGAACAAAGGCAAATGCCAGTGCGTAAAAACCCAGCCAATCCTGTTTACATGTACCAAACCAAAGAATTTAACCTTGACAGTGAAAAGCTAAAGTTGTAAAACATAGGTCATGCATTAGTTGGTTTAGTGTATACACTCGCAGATAAGTTCATACCGAGTCAGTGTTCCCTCAGGAGAAGAAAATCAACTAAGGCTTATTGCATAGCCTAAAACTGGAGGAAATGAAACATATTATATCTAGTTAACTCTAGTTATAACTTCCCCTGCAGGATTCACAAACCTAAATAGCATATGGTCCTTCTGTGTCAGAACTTCGAAATAATCCAAAACAATATCAGAGAAACACTTGAGTAATTGCATCTTTGTTGGTCCAACTAAGAGCATCTGTAGTGTCTGAGACTCCACAATATATGTTATATTGACATGATATCTTATGCAACAGAAGGAAAACAAAGGAAGCAGTTAAACACAAAAATTTCATTTGGGGAACCTTTCAAGCACTTGTATCAAGACAATTTCCAACGTAGTAATGCATCTCATGTTACATAAGTGAATCAGGATATACACATACTCTATCTTTTGTACAGTGGGCATAAGTGCGCAAATGTGGTGCTGCGCTGTTGACAACACCAAGAACAACTTTTCCCATCAGTCTATTCCAAAGAAGTGCACTGTATGAAATTGAAACAGGAAGGATCAAAACTTTTTTCTTAGATTCTTAAAAACATGAATATGAAAATTAACAGCCTGCTCCTTCTAATGATAGAGTGAAGCCAAACTTGAATAAAGTAGTCAAGCACCTCACCTATAATAATCAGGATTTGGAACATATGTATCGGTATCAAGGAGCCCATAATTTCCACCTATAAGCGTCTGTCTGCAGTATACTTTAGTATGGTGCTTGGCTGCCATCCCAAGCTGATCTAAGTACCTATATTCCATATTAAAGGTCTTTGGAATTGTTTCACTTGACTGCTAGCTAATATTATAAGTCAAATTAAGCAAGAAATTTTACCAAAAGCTATCTACAAAGGCGTTAGACACATCAGGACCTCCACTGTTGTAGGCTCCACCAGATTCTCCAACCCAAGCTGAAGCCCAAGGACCATTTCTTAGAATGGTTTGAGTAAGACTGCTGAATGTGCCTTCTGTTCTACTCAGGTATTCAGGATTTAAAATTTTATCCACTAGCTTGCTATCGGACCCTGAAACAGAACACTTCTGGTTTAATTAACATAAATAAATGCATCAGCTCCGGAATCTAGATAATAGAAAGAAACTACAGAAGAATAAACCAGAATGATTACTCTCTTTCTAGATCTTTCGAACCACTAAACAATAATCACATGAAGAATAGATAGAAGCGGTCAATTTTTCAAGGATGTAAATGAAGTAATAAGATTAAACCAGTATAAAATTTCAAAAACAACAGCAAAATGGAGACCAAGTGTCATATACAAAAATAACATTTAAGATTTCATCACTGGTTTTATGAGTTTAAAGTAGTCTGTTCATAATTAAAATTGAAGCTTACTTTTATCAATACGAACTAGATTTTCTAAGTCGAAGAGGTTTTTAATATAGCTCCAGTCTTAAAGGTAAAAAGATTCGCACTATCTCACCCGGGCCAAGATTATAAATATGATGTGTCAAGACATTGACAGTGCCACGCCCTGAAACCTGAAGGAGTTTGCCGAACCACCCAGGATCATAGAATCCTCCTGGTGCTAATAGTAGAGGACGTACGGGGGTGTTCTGATATACTTGGTTTAAGAGATTGTGCAGCTGGATAACATCTTTTCCATACTGTGCAGCATCAACACTTGCACCAATCCCGCTACCACTCAATTCATTTCCTACAAAATGATAAAAGCATGGTTAAAGAAAGGAACCTCTGTGGCTTTTATAAAGGAGAGAGACTTACATAAAGTTGCAAGAAGAAAGAAAAATGCCAGAAATTATACCAAATTCCCATGAGTTTATCTGGTAGCCCTTGGCAACAGTGTATTTTATGAAATCAAGGGCATTGCTGGAATCCCAATTTCCTACCCACACATGCCTATTTGCCGGTCGTCTCCCATACAGTGCATTCAAGCCAAAAGTCACAAGTGCTCTGCAGCAAATCCAGTGAAACTCGAATGAACTTCAACGGAGAAACTTTAGAATCATGGAAAGTTCTCAACAGTCCTAAAGTTATTTTACTTTACTTTTTTGGTATAAGTCATAGTCCTCAGTATAAAAAGAAATATAGATTTCAAGCACAATATTCCACATTTTTAAGTTCTCAAAGTTATGGATGCAAATTTAGGATTCAGAAGTAGTGACATAAAAGAGTCATGGATTAGATGTGGAATGCCATCAATTTAGACCTTCAAAGAGTCATTCGAAAAGATGAAAGTGGGAAAATTTGAGCATAAACCAAACTTGGAGGCGAATGTTTCCTCTTGAAAGTGGTAAATGGAAAGAAGAGAAAAGAAAAAGAAGCCGCCGTAATGTGCAGCCTAGGAGCAGAACAGATTATTAGCCAGGACACGGTTACATGCATTAGGAGAAGTACAGAATGTGCCAATCTTACCCTGTCTTCTTGAAAAGGTTATTTAGCTCATCCCATCTCTGCATAGGTAAGCATCCCTTAGAGAATCCAAACAACCCATCCTTCTGCTGGGTGAATGGACTGCAAGGAGATTTCAAGTTCCCTACGCCATATATTACTTGGTCTTGTAAAGAACCTCCAAGCCGTAATCTCAAACCCTTGAAAGCTGTATCACCAATAAAAGAGACATAGAGAAAGAAGTTCAGTTTGCTTATCATTATAAGTAGAGCATTTCATATTTTAAGGTGAAATGACAGCATCTTGGGGTCTCAGTTTGCTAATTATGGTAATAACAAAAACAACTTGGAAATAAGTTGAAAATTATGGCATAATGGTACGTGCAAACCTCGTATAGCATTCTCCAGATATGGATGAGTTAAATCCTGACAAATCAAAACACATTCATGAACACAGACTTAATCAGAAATTCAATAAGATATTTATACTTTTAAATATTAAAGAACAACATATTCCTTCAATAACAAGCTAGTATGAGTTACCAGTTTTATAATAGATGCTGAACCCCAAGGACATTGCTTGTAGTTACACTTCTCTTTAGGCCACCAATCAATGGTAGCACAAATGTAATTAGCATCTGTCCAGGCAACTTTCGTAGATGCATCAATCGTAAGTACTATTTCTTTAACTGTTTGTGCTGAAAGTGCAGGGCATAGTGCCAAAAAGATTAATAACAAGGTTTTGAAGTCCATTAGAAGATTAACCTCCACGAATTCACCGCTGTTTGAACCTAATCATATACTGCCAAGAGGAAGCAACCAAATAAATGTTAAGAGACTTTAAAAGAGTAAGTTATTCTTTCAAACAAGAATACAAATATAGTAGTAACATTCATTGTAAGTCATTCTTTCTAACAAGAATACAAGTATAGTAACATTCATTGGACAACATCATACTCAAGTACTGTGTTTTGACAACTAAATATAGATTTAACAAAATACAACATATCCGGTGTATTCCCACATTTGGGTCTAAGAAGGGTAGAGTATACGCAAATCTTACCACTCGTGTAGATAAGTAAGAATATATGAATGAGAAATGAGGAAGCAAACCAAATTGTTTTCTTGCTTAGATATAAAAGAACCTTAAACACTCTGAGTCAGTCAAGTTTAGCCAGATCAAAAAACTTATCTATAAGTAACAATAGTAATAAAGATAGAGACGAAAATTCCAAATTTGGAAAATAATTTAAACACTGCATAGTTAAATTCAGAACCAATTAAAGACCAACACTTTTTTGTTATTAGTTTTCAGAAAACTTTTTCTTCACGTCTAAGACAAATATTCCACCAGCAGTATAAGTAAAGTCCACATCAACACACAATACACAAATTCACCAAAAACATTCAGCTAAAGAAATAAAAACCCTTATAATTTATGTTGCTCGAACTCTTCAAAAATGTTCTCATTGGATCTTCAAAAGTAGTATCTTCGACACGGGTGGGACATCATTTTTTAGAGAGTACGAACAACATAGCTTATACTAACATCTAATCTAAAGAATAAAGAACCAATGGAATTTCACCTCACAACCCAGATGAGTAATAACGTCCAACACTAATAATGACACCAATCTGAGCTCAAATTCCGAGAAAAAACCCAGCAAAAAACAGGGTAAATGACAAGAATAGGGAGTAAAATGAAATGGGTTGGGTTCAGATTTGTGAGAAATTAGATAAAGATTGAATCTTTTTTGGGTGAGAAGTGTCAGAATCAACTAACAGTCATCACTCATTCATTCAGTTTTTGGTAGATATGTACAGAAACAGTGACTCGTGTAAAGTGCAGACAAATAATTGGAGGA
>JAJOOS010008695.1:0-14557 GCA_029582725.1 Solanum chiquidenum
TTTCACATATACCTTGAGTTCCTTTCAACCTACTATTTTTTTTGTCATTTTTCTATTCCAACTATGTCAACTTGAAACAATAGATATATAGTGTAGGAAATTGGGATTGGGAGGGGGGGGGGGTGTAATATGTGATTAGATTAGAAGACTTAGTCAATTGAAGAGTTTTTAGATGAGAACACTGTAACATTGATTAAGACTTTACCTAACAAAATGCCATGGCTATGATATTATAATTATGACAACATTTAAAATTATAAGACATTTAGACTAAAGGTCATATTCAGAATACAGTTGCTATTCATGAGCTTTGACCCCAGCAAATAGCCAATAAATTAAATATCCAACTTGATAATACTTTATACATTTAAAGTTCTCTTGAATAAAACTTTTCAGATCATGTCCAGCCTTGTAGCGTAATCAAGATTTTCACAAACAGATTGAAGTGGAAGATCACAGAATGCAACATAGCAAGAGAATCGTTATACCGTAGCTAATACGAAGGAAGAAGTCAATGACGATTCAAAATCTACTATTTATACATATTTTTTTCTACCTATAAATAAATAATATTGAAGGTATTCGTTATAATCATTATAAATTTGTAAAAGATAAAATTATTTATTGTGATATCATAATCTTGATTATAATTTTAGATTAGCTTGATTTTGAACCAAACGACCCTTCCTTTCTTGTCATGTTGAGTGATTTTTCCACTTCCTGCTGTACTATTTATAATTATAAATTTCCATTTTATTGACTTTAGACTTAGAATTCAAATTCAAAGAATTATAAAAATATGATTATATACCAATTGGGAGTTGCTAATTTAAAATATTAGATAGTGTCAGAGTCTTTATGTTGTACTATATGATGATTAAGAAAGCATTAAGATTTAATTAATTTTGATTATTGTTCACTTAAGAAGTGTTGCTAGTGCATCCACGTCCATGTTCATATTACGGCATCAAATTGTCAACAGAATAATAATAACTCAATCACATGGTTACTATTTAATTAATTAGTTAGGTATAAGTTTAATACAAAAACTTATTATATTATTTTCCATATGTAATTGGAGTTATTTTCTTAATTTACTCACTATAGCAAATTAAACGAGATATTTAGTAGTAATAGATTTTTTTAAAGCGGTAATATTTGTTGCCACTAAAACATTTTATAGTAGTTGAGTTAATGTTCATTGCATCTATTAGCGGTATTTATATAGAGTGCTGATTAGAAATACTCATCTTATAATAATATTATCGCTAAATATAATATAAAAACAATTATATTATTATTGCCAAATAATTATCGTAAAATTCTTTATTTGTTATAGTGACTATAGGTAGACTTTTATATTACCACTTAACCATGATACAAATAAACATAATTTGGTACATCAGTACATGCATTGGTCCCTTATTTATTGGTAAGTTTTGGTCCCAAATAAACACATTTAACTTTCAATATTTTGATTTCTTTGTTGGTAAATAGTCATAAACTTCATGAAGTATATATTAACCGTTCCACACTATTTATTACTTAGGTGAAATCAGATATGTTGAATTTGTATCGTTACTCTATATTTGACGGTAATATATTTTCAAAATTAAGCTTAAATGTATTAATATATCATAAGGACAAGAATTAATATTTATCAATAACTGATGGGCCAAAAATATTATTATTCCATTCCCATATTTGAACTAGTACAAATATATCAAACAATACATAGAAAATTAGTACAAGCAAAATAAATAGATGTCAATCTTATCACATGAACAAAAAAAAAAAAATTAATAAGTTGACAAATAAACCACATAAAACAAATAGCAAGCAGTTGCAATAAATGCTAGGTATTTGTTAATCTGTAGATTTCAATAACCAAGGAAGATTAAGAACAAGAAGTAGAATAATATAAATAGTTTGATACATTCAATGGTCTATGTAAAACTTTCACTTAAAAAAAATACTGGAATTAGCTATGAAACTTCATCGTGATATTATTTGATACTAACACCTTTTTGATAACCCATACTCAATATGTAAGATTAATATTTATAGATTTTGATGTATAATTAAATGCAGAATTTATTTATCACTAATTCATATTTATTCAGTTGTGTTTGTTGATTGCCCATTATTTAAAAAATAAAATGAACTAGTAGAAATATATCAAACAATGCATTAAAATAATCACAAGATGATCGACGACTAAATGCCAAATCCTGTCACATGAAACAAATCCTTTAGTTAAATAAAAATAAGATGAAGTTAGAAATAAACGATATAAAACAAATAGGATGAGTTGGAATAATAATAATAATATTAAAATTAAAATTAACAAACTGAAATGATGGAAAACGCGTTAATGAGAATTTCAAGTCTTTAGTCTACTTTTATAATTTACATGCATGAATATTAAGACTCAAAATTATAATATTATTATGACTGAACAAGAGTAGTAGTACTTAGAGGCGAAATCAGTATTAAAAATTTATAAATTCAAAAATTTCAGTTCTTCAAAGTTATTAATTCTAAATTTTTGTTTCAAATCAGTGAAATTTTTAATATGATTAAAAGATTTGAATTAAAATTACTGATTTCGATCAAACACCTAATTAAAAATGAACTAGAAATAGTACTACTAATATGAAAAATAATGGCATTATAAATATTCTCTGTTGACTTCATTGACCTCGTTACACGTAACAAAGTCTCCTTTTTCCTTCTCTTAGAAGCTCCAAAATTTTGCCATGATTTTGTTGACTTTAATTTCCTTCATTTATATTCTGAAAAACTTTAAAATATGGGACGTACACAAATTATAAATGGATTATATGAGTAAATAAACAACCCCCTCTTGCAATTATATACTTTCAATGCTCGATTATTATGATATTGGAGCGACAAAGACGGGTCAAAGAAAAGAATTAAAGTTTTCGAAAAAATCATGAATGTTATCATACAATATTTGAGGAATTCATATTGAGTAAAAGAGAAAAATGAAGAATTTATAAGACTTATCGTGAGTTCACATGATATACTCATTTCTTAACTCGATATTAACCTAGCTCGAGAGATATATAAATTCGTGAAATTTGTTGAGCCAAGCCATCGAATAGTATGTACCATGAAACTTCAACTATGACAAAATAATAATAATAATAATAATAATAATAATAATAACTAAAAAATAAAATAAAATTGGTGGTTAAGTATAGGCCAAATATTCCAAACCCAAGAGGGTACTAACTAGGAAATTGCAATCAAAGTAAAGCAACCAAAACCAATGAAAAGAAACAAAATGATATGAACAAGTAGTAGTCCCTGATCAATTTATGTGATATTATTTGACTGCTCATAAAATATATTTACTTTTTTTCTTTTTAGAACTTATTATTCCAGTTATAAAAGATTATGGTAACTAAAATAAAAACAAAAAGTTTAACTTTATTTAGAATCTTTTTTTTTTTTAAAATGTTATAGAAAATAAGATAAAATATGAATTGAGTCTAGGATAGGAAGCTTATCTGCCAGCGAAAGAAACAAATAAGAAATCCAACAAACCCCAAGTGGCTAATTGATTTTGACTGGTTAACCGACGATTTCGTATGCCATGTCGGCAATACGATGATCGTGGTTTCGTTTTTAGTCAGAGATTTCGAATTTGAATTTTACGAATTCTAAATTTTTAAAAAATATTTCTCATCTACTCTTGGCACACATATAAGTTAGTCGAGTTACCAAATTTCAAATATCTATCGAATAATTAAATTAGTCGAGCACTGAAACAAATATCAAACTCGGAATAAGAAAAAATAAGTAGAGTACATGTTGTCCTCAGGTCACGCATTTAATTCCTTGGTCCCAACTTTAATTAGTTGGACAATTCCCTATAGGATATTCTATCCGTCGTGTCTTTGATTAATTTATTTATCCATGTGATTACTCTAATTTTCTATGTTGAAAATATACAATTGGCTTTTCAGTTTTTTTGTCCTCTTTTTACTACTAGTAGTATTTATAAAACACCAAAATTTTATTTCAAATAATCAAAGGTAGTTTCAGAATTCAACTAAATCAACACTAATAAAATTACATTCAACCATAATTTCGATACTAAATAAATATTAATGTTATAAAAAAAAAGAGAAGAAGATAGAACATAAATAATATCAACATCAAAAACACAATCATCTCATTTTCAAAACCTAAAACATCTTTCAATTGTATTTATATGAAATTGATAGTAATATTTTAAAAGTCGGAAATAGTATGATAATCAATATCTCTATACATGAAGATGTAGACTAGGTGGATTCAATGGATTGATTAACTAGATATAGTGATATTTGATATCTCTATATACGTAGTAAGGTAGATCAAATAGTCTAATTAATTGCATACATTTATAGAACTTAAGTTATAAATATCGTCAGTATATATTATCACATTTGTAGTAACTAATATATCATAGCTGTTGGATGGGGATTATAGTACAAGCACAAATTAAGAAATAATCAAGATTTAAATAAATAAAAATAGGAGTACCATTATGAATTGCTTTAACATATGTTAAATTGCAAAATATCTGTCCTATTTACATTAGGGGTTAATGGAAGTCAATAGCAATATTGAGAAAGTTCTTATAAAACTTTAGTCTTTCACAGCCCTAATTGACTAAGTCAAAAAATTATGTGAAATCTTATAGTTTACTACTATTTGTACTCATAGTTTTGGGCTTTTGGCTCAAAAGTCAATGAAATCGGAATATAAAAAACTATAGAATTACACACACAAAAACAAAGTAATTTTCTTTTATTTGCCTAAACTTTAGTAGGAGGAGTTATGGAGTAATATCAATTTATTGATCGAACTTTTATAGGTAGATGTCGTTTGATAGTATTGACATTAATATCTTACATGAAATCGAATAAAAACGTTTTTCACCTCTCAAGAGTCGTCAAACGAAAAATATCAGTAAAGCTAGCTAGCAAAACACGATTGAGTAAATAGTTGTATGTACAACCTCAAATATCACGCTCCATCACTCACAGAAAAGAGTTGTATCGACAGAATGTAATATGTACCCGTTAAAATAATAAAAGTGCATGTAAGTTGATTCGAACCGCAATTATAAAAAACCATTTTATTATCCAAATTTCCTATGGTGGGGAATATAGATCATAAGTTGTTGACCAATAGGATCATTAGTGTGGCATACAGGATCGCTTCATAGGTCCCAATAAAATTGAATAGTTGACCAATGGAATTGCAAGTGTACACTCTATGGTCAACAAATGCAACTTTCATATTATTAAAATTTAATAAAACTATACTATAGGGCATGAAGAAATTTCAACACAACTTGCATGCATTGGGCCTAACTCTTAATTTTGACGTTGGACTTAGTAAACACATATACCTTTTAAAAAAAAATTGGTTTGTATTCAATATTTGTATCGAGGTCTGATTAAATTTGTATTTGTGTATTACAAGATTTATTTTTGAGAGCAGCTTTCCCAATAAAAATTTTCTATTCTAAATGACTCAAATACAAGATTTAATACAAGATTTCTGATTATGAATAGAAGAATTTTAATTATCCGACTTAAACACATGTACCTATTTTGTTTGTTTTCACTTGTTCTTTGTGCCAGCCTGGTTTCATTTCTCTGTGTGTTTTTATTTGGATTTGACTTCAATTATTTCTTTCATTTTAAAATTTTATAAAAATATGTCAAGTGTCAACATATCTGATTTCTCACAGCTGGAGAGAATCTTTATAAATTAATCTAAAATTTTGAACCATTACAATCTTAAGTTAGTGATAAATTCTTGATTATGGTTATTGTGATATTTTTAATTAATTAATTTGTACATTTTTTATCTTTTTCTTGGGAATATTTATAACTTTACCTTCACTATTTACCCATTTCACCATTTTATTATACATGTATTATTTAAACATGTATTATTATCTGATGATAATATAGGTCTTAAAAAATCTAAATATAACAAGGATCAAAATTAGAATATATCAATATATAACTGAGAGACAAAAAGTGACATTACATTGTCTGAATAAAATTAGACTCTTATTTATTACCATAATAAGATTATTTTAGCCCATTTAATTTCTGTTTTTGGTAGCTTTTATTACTAATTATTCAATTATTAGAAGGGTTCTTGAAGTTCTAGAAAGTGTGAATAGAATAAAGCTAGAAATATCCTTTTTAACTCCCATTTGTCTGCCCAAAAAAAGGATATCAAATTCTAATTTGTGTGTCAAGTGAAAATTACAATAGTTTAAAGAAAATATAAAGGAAAAAAGCAGGTTCTTATTTTGACACATACATTGAAATTTCATTTTTTTCCCTTCTCTTTTTGATTTCTCTCTCGGTGTCTGTTATTAGTAATGAGGCTCGTTCGATTAAAATTGAATTTGTACATTGTATGATTCATTTTTACATACAACACTTTCGATAAGATATTTTCGTTTTCACTCTTAGGAACTCAAATCCAAAATTTATGATTAAGAATAAAGAGATCGATCTCATAAACTATTCCATCATAATTCATATTGATTCATCCATTAAAACTTTTTATTTTAATCCATGGAAACTTTCACAACCTTCTTTCTGTATCAAACAGTGGAAACACTAACTTAAAATAAAACTTGTTGTTGGGGCTGCCTAACTAATTAATCTAATGATGAATTTAAATATTTCTCCCTCCGTTCTAATTTATATGTTATGTTTTTTCTTAGTCTATTTCAAAAAGAAAGTATAGTTACTTTTCATATCTTGTAAATTTAAAAAAATTAAATTTTTATTTAATCCATAATGACATTCTCTTATAGGAATATAGTGCATGGAAAATAATTTTCACTCAGGAAAATCAAAATATTAAGAAGCAAATACACAAAAAAAAAAAAAAGAAGAGAAAGAGAATTCAATATTTATTATTTATAGATAAAAATAGTTTTGGTCCAATATATACAATGCAATTATTTTAAGAAGGGGATTGATTACGTTCCTTGCTCTTCTTAACTCCGCCCTGTTATTTAAGAACACAAAATTTAAAAGTCATATTAATACATTATACATATATATCTTTAAAGTTCAGTAGACAGAACGATCAATATAAGGCCTAGAACAAAATAGGATAAAATGTGACTTCCTCCGTAATTAGGGACGGTTTTTTTTATGATCATAAAATTACTTTTTTTCTTTACTTATATTTTTATAATTTAAGGTTAATTCAAACTAAGACGCATAAAATCAAACGACATACTGAAAACCGCAAAAGCTAAAAGAGAAGAAAATCAAGTTTGAGTCAAAGATCAACGCATACCACTAATATTTTGTCACATTATTTTAGTGTTTTTTGTGTTCATCACAAATATTTTTTGTTTTTTTGAATATAAATAGGGAATTATTTTTATGTTGATTGCGTGTGAACGTGTTTCAGTAAAACAAGTTGAAAGAGAGAGGGAGAAATAAAAACAAAAGATAAAAGGGAATAATGTGCTGTTAGTGACGAGGCAGCTTCACATGAAAAAAATTTATTTATTGTTTTAGATAATGACATCTAAATTATATTAAAAATTTGTGCCACTTGTTTTAATAACAACATATCATAAAAGGGGTTTTCTAGATAAGAGTAATATTCTTTCAAAATTCCTACAAATTTGTACTTTTTTCATAGAACAAAAAGAGTAAAGAATGACTAAACAAATTATAAATAACATATTAGCGTAATTTCATAGATGAAATTTGAGAAAATAGTGCATACACGGTCTCTTAATTTTATTTTATAAAAATAAAAAGATCATTTTGAATAGATTTTTTATTTAAATAATTAGATATTCAAATGACTAAATTCTTTTTATGTGACATCAAGACCAACTCCCAACTTATTTTCAATTTAATAATTTCTTTTTGAAGTGTGACATATGCATCAAGATCAATTATACCTTTTTTTAATCCTTCGTCATCTCATACTAGTCATACACATAAAAGCAAAGATAAAAATTCTATCTTAACATAAAATATGGTTTCTTTTGTTAAAATTCCGATAACTGATCACCTAAATATAATAAACCCAAATAATTAGACAAATAAAAATAAAATAAAATAACAATGATATATATTTAGTGTAATCTCACAAGTGGAGTCTGAATGTGATGCATGCATAACCTTATTCCCCATCTTGATAACGAAGGTAGAAATTAAGATTGTTTTTGATAAATGACCATCGATGCTCAAGTAAAATATATCAAAAATAAATAAATAAATAAATAAATATATATATATATATATATATATATATATATATAAAAAAGCAAATACATACATATAAAGCAAATATAATTTAATATAAAACAAATACAGTAATAAAGAAATTATACCAGATACAATAGGAAAAAAAAATACAAATCAAAGATTCCAATTTCGTCATCAAAGTGTAACACTTTTTATAATTATTTTAATAAATCCCATGACACAGATAAAAGATGTATAACAAAGTCGGTAGCTTGATCAAGATTTGGCTTTTTCCATGTATTTTTTTAATATATCTTAAGTCATCTCCAACTGAAAAAGAAGAAAAAAACCTATAGGCAGTTAAAAAGTGATTAATAATCAAAATTGTTTAATCAATTTGGATAAATACAATGACTAAACAAGCCAATGAAAAGAAGATATTGTTGAATCAAAGAAAAAAAGAACATGGATTTGGATAACTAATTAATTATAATAATATTGTACATTAGCTGGTTAACACTTGCGTAGAGTTGAGAAGAAGGGAAAGGGAGATTAATGAAAATCAAAAGAGATAATTATGATAGATTTTTTTTCTCTTTATCATCCGTTATCGGGTACCTCCATTAAATCACGATTAATTTAGATCGCGCATTATAACGTGTTAGGGTTTTGCCCTGATTTTCTTACCATAATTTAAGATTTATTTTTCCTTAAAGAAAAGACAAAACATTAACATAAATATTTTTACTTTTCCTAAAAGAAAAATATAATATTCTTTCATAGTTGGTTTATTCTTTCCTTTTAGGAAAAGGTTTTGGAGTAGCTAGTTCTTTTCTAGTAGGAAAGGTTTTAGGACTCTATAAATATATGTTTGTTTCTTCTAACACAAAACAATAACATACACAATGTAGTCATTTAAAGAGTCTTGTTTATGGGGAGATTTTCTCCTAAACATATTTATGCTTTTCTAGTATTAGTTTTCAACAATATGTAGGTTGCTTGACCAAATCATATTATTAATATGTCTTTAGTATGTTTTTATTTGTCGTCTGATTTGTCAACCATATGATTTGCAAATTATAAGCTTCCGCATAACGCCCTAATCACCCTTCAGAACCCAACATAACGGACCATTTATATATCCTCCAACATGATTTTTTTCGTTTTCAATATTCGAATCTGAAAACTCTGATTAAAAATAGAAGGATCTCAATCGTTTTACCACAATATGCTGATATAATTATGATGATTTATAAGTAATTAAAGAATGTGTGTTTTTTTACTATTGATGATAATGATGGCTTTAATAATTAAACAAGAAAGTATGAGTAGAGGTGCACCAAACTATTATAACCTCACGTGTTATCTTGTTATTTAAAAATAGTTAGAAATTATACGCATTATTACGCATTTACTAATATTGTTTTTAATATAAGATCTTAGATAAGGATTAAGTGATTATAGAGATCAATTATCATCATGTTTAATTTAGTGAGATAATTAACGTGCTTAAAACCAACTAACTTAACTTCTAGTGGGATACAAATTGTGACGTGTAGATTAAATGGTGATGTAATTTTAATTTTTCATCAAATAATTAGACCCTACCACTAACTTTTATTTTATGTAAAGATGATCCCATTTTGTAAAAAGTTGATTTTCATAAGATAGCAACAATACATGCTTTAGTAGTGTTGTCCCAATGATCATTATGTATATTGTGTATGTGAAAGAGGGGGGTGGGGTGGGGTGGAGGGTCTAGGTCCTTTAGGAAGGATAGGTATATGCATATCTTACGTTCACCTGATTGATGAATAGGACTATTTTTTATAGATATCTTGAACTTGAGAAAAACAGTTCAAAGTAATTCAAAAAAGGAAATAACGAAAATAAAGAAGTTACAACAAAGAATTCTCAACATAACTACAACAACAAAAAAAATGCAATAATTGAAGTCTAAGTAGCAATAAATAATAACAGAAATCGAGGAAATAATAAGAAACTATACAGTAATGTTGCGATTACTAGTATGGACAAATAAGCGAGACCACACTCTACTATCTACTAATCTACTAGCCTAATCCACGCCCTTCATAATCTACTATCCAACTTATAGAGACGTATACAAGATTTCGATATGATAGGTGCACCATTATAAAAAGGTTAATCTAAGAAATAAATTTGATCAGTTCGACATTTAGGTTCTTATTATTGAAACCGTTAAACTTTTAATATAGGTCCAAAATTAAAGTGTTATACCAATAACCACTTAGAGAGGTGTTATCTAATTTTTGAAAGAAAAATAAAACAAGATAAATATAACATTCAAATTTCTAATCTCACGTAGAGAGGTGCAGCCCGTCATCATCACATATTCACACATCTATATTTTAATATTGTTTTAAAAATATAACACTACTATATATGATCTTGAGAGAAAAGCATGAATTCACGTGAACTCGATGATCCCCCTTGGATACACCCCTATCCAACTATCTGAAGTTATATTTTCAATAACTTAAAATTAATCGTATGTATCCTATCTTATCACCTTTTTCCAATACTTCTTTCAATTCAATAGTACATATAAATCAAGTCAAAATTCACGTCGGCACCCACACTCTTCGAGTTACATGGGGTATAAAAGTTAGGCAGCAGACAAATATATATGTATGTGGTAATTATGAAGAAACTTATAATAAGGTAAATATGCAAAATTATTGTTGAAGAAATTTGAAATAATAAAATTTACAAATCAAAGCTAATTTAAGAATTATTTAGACTTAATCAATGTCTCATCAAAGAAGCTATTGAATGATCTCATCTTCTAACAATATTATAATTTTTATTTTAGTTGTTTTGTTTTTTCCTTTAATGGAGAAATCAAGCTAATAGTACAAGTCTAGCAGCAAGAGAAAAACACTATAAGTTATTTCGAGATTAATTATCACATAATTGTTATCTCACATCCCTCGATATGGAAATAAAGCAACATGAAAACTAATCTTCAGATAAGTTATTTCACAGTTTTATCCTAATCAAATATGAGATAAACTCATTTTAAAATTAATCTCAAAATTAGTTATCATTTATCCCTCGTACCGGGCGAGAAATACTAATAATGTACTATTACCTAATGCTTGTTCAATAATAATGCTCTCATGTGACAAAACCAACATATCTATTCATGTGTTCCCACTTGTAAGGAATGACAATTTCGTAATTAAAATATACATATTTTTATTTAAAATAAAAGAAAAAAATAATACAACTTGTCCGTATCACAAGTTCACAACTCATACTATAAACGTACATATACGGTATTTCAAAATCACTCACATGCAGTTAATTAATTAATTAATCATTTTTATATTTCATAAATAAATCAACTCAATGTACATTGAAAATCCAAAAATTTGACTATTGACAAATTAGAAAAAATAATTTAAAATAGCGTTATTTTTCACATGAATAATTGACTAGGTTATTGTTCGAGCTATAACATGCTAATAGTGAGAATAGTGTTCATATAATTAGATTATTTGCAAAATTATTATAAATGAATTTTTTATAATTAATATATATTATATTGACAACCTAATAAATATAGTACATATTATTACGATTGCATAAAAAAATGTTGACAATGTATTAAATAAAGGCAAGTTAGAATTTTTACTTTGTAGATTTTGAATTATAATTTTGTCTACTTATGAGGTTCTCAATAAATTATTATGCATATTAATTAAATTCTATTCAATTACAAATACAAGGTTTGATTCAAAGTTACGTTGTAATTAACCCATAACCCGAATGGCGGCGACTTCGTACTAGTATATAGGTTAAATTCATTAATAAAATGTAAAAGATCGCTTGATTAGCTGAATAAGCGATACCAATTTTTAAATAAAATACTTGATTATTTTATTATGTATTTGATTATAAATATCAATCAATTAATCAATCTTGATATGAAGAATGTAGTTTAACTAATTCGATAAAATATTCTTATCTATCTCATTTTGATAATCAGACAACCACCAATAGTCTAAATAAAGTTAGGTACAAATTTAGGATAAACAAAGGGAATCTAGAAATGGGACCAACATAGAAAGGCCTAAAACCCACCATTTTAACGCGTTTGGTTTTAGATTAGATTAATGGGCCCATTTGTAGGCCCATATAGTGACACGAAGGACTCTTTTCCGTACATAATAAACTATTTTTAAATAATAAAATAATAATAATCTCCACCAATCTTATTCTTCTATTTTTCAAACACATTAACCAACAAGAATTGAAAATTTTAGCCATAAGATTATTAGCAGCCCATGGGAAAAACTTTTATTATTATTTTAAATGTGACCTCATCATAACTACTAAATAATAATAATAATAATACCATATTGATTAATAAAATCATTTTTTCAAAAAATTACTAAAACTAGAGACTTGAGTCCTTTTCCTTTGTTTCTTATATATTCTTTATTTGTTCATTTTTCCTTTTAACATATTTGTAATGATCAAATGCTAGCTAAATTGTAAAAAAATTCGAGTTTAATATATCGAATATCACTGTAAAATTTAAGATTCGATGATCTGCATCTATTTCACTTGTAAATTTCATTGATTCTTTCATACATAGGAATTCATAGATCTTCACTAGATTAATCGGTAAAGTGGCATATCAGTACTAAAAAATAGTCCATTTTCGACATACGTTTTGTTGTAAAATATTTCAGATCAATTTTTATTTGAAATCTCTAACAGATTTTTGTCGAATATGATTTTTGATAGTGGATTCAATTGAACCAATATTAGGAATTCACATGTATATAGAAGAGTAGAAATATTCCAAATAGCTTGTTATAATCCCATTGCATGTCTAAAAGAAATTATATTATATATTACAAGTAGATCAAAAGATAAAAAGGTGAAGAAACAAAAGAGAAAAAAGAACAAGAGAAACAAGGTCCCCCTATTTTTGCAAAACAAGGGGAAAACTCCCACTTGAGGATGAGGTTAGGGAGATGGACAAGGAAGTTGTCAATGTTGGATAGAAAAATTATTGAAATGATTGAGATTTTTTTTAATTTATTTTAAAAAAATTATTTTTGAGGTTATAGATACTAAGATGGTTGAAATCGAACCTAGCAAATAAAGACAAATTGAAGATGGGAAGCACCAATCAATTCATGCCAGGTAAGAAATTATGGGAAATTTTTTGGGGTTGGATGGATTTGTCTTCAAGTCCATCAATCCCCCTCTTCCTATTTTTACAATTGGCCCATGACACCCCATCCCATTGGAAGTACAAACTAATAAAAATAGATTATTTTTTTTAGAAAAAATAAATAGAAGTAACAATTAATAATGATAACGATAATAATAGTGCTATTGTGTTAAAAAAAAAAAGAAAAAAAAAAGAGAAGAGGCGAGTAAAATAATTTCAGATACTTAATTTGATATATTTAAATTAATTGGATCGATGAATTTCAAATACTGAATACTTAAAAAAGAACAAAATTATTTTTTCATCAATTTCCTTTTATATCTTATTTGATATTGATACATCAATGAAAATCTATTACTACTCCTACTACTTTTTGTAGCTTTTAATAGACCAATATTGCAATCTAGATAAACATGAAAAAAATAGGGAAAAAAGAAGGATGCTCAATGCCATGCTTATAATGGTCCTGAGTAGCAGCAAATTTCAGGGGGGATGAACTTACCAAATAACACAAGGTCCACACTCATGTGAACCCCATCAACTTGTTCATTTATCTATTACCCCACCTCACATACACAACCCACAACCTATTCATACATTACACACACAATTTCATATCACCCCCACCCCTACCCCTACCCCACCCTCCAACATATTCATACATATTATACTATATACTGACAATATAAATAATTTTATGATACAGTATATATCTGATATATGACAAATCAAATAACGTCGACCACCTGATAAATGACCTAAGTATATATATTGATAGTGTAAACATCTTTATAATATAGTACTATATCAATAAGTGATCTGATTATATGAATATTTATGTTATTAGTGTATATAAGATTTAAACCCTATGAAATTTAAAATAGGGAAAAGGCTCAAATATGTCATCGAACTTTTAGAAAAGGCTCATTTATGTCATCCGTTAAAAGTTTGGCTCATCTATGCCATTACCGTTTAAGAAAAGGCTCATTCATGCCATTATTTTTTAACGGTGGTTTTGCAAAACCATTTTTTACACGTGGCCAATTATAAT
>JAJOOS010008696.1:0-13851 GCA_029582725.1 Solanum chiquidenum
AAGTTTTCGACTTTTCGAAACAAGAATTGTTATCAATTGCTGCTGAGACCAAAAATGGCTAACCCCATGCCTTCCCCCACATGGGGTGGCAAAAAAATAGGATTTTAAACTCATGGTAGTAGTAATCATCACTGCTAATCTAAAATTTTCTTGAAAAAGATGAATACTTTAGAGTGTTAATGGTGAGAAGAAAGAGTCAAGAAGTAGAAATTGGGTAAGAAAAAAAGCAGCATTGAAATATACGGAAAAAAAAGAATCAAATGGCCGGAATTAACAGCTGAAGGGCTCAATAAAGTTGAAGGATTGAGACATTTTAAGAATTTTATTTACGAGCTAATGGTCAAAAACATATTTGAAAGATCTCCATATACATGCGAATTATATTAGATATATGTATCTAGTAATTAGATGCACGAAAAGAGGCGATAATCAGATACACACTAAATAGATTTAGATATAGTATATCTAGAACATATCTGGATGCATCAGATATTCGAAGTCTAAAATTTAATAAAATTTGTAATATTACAAACTAATATGAATCTAAATAATTAGCTTTTAAACTTATATAATTTCTATAGTTTATAATAATAATAATTTAAATAATAAAATTAACATCAAATAATTTAGATATGAAACTCAAAAAAAACGAACTTTATGAGTGGTGTCAAAGAGTGTGTGTTGAGTAGAATACTAGTACTACTTTATTGGTGTGTTAGCTGACAAGTGACAACTACAACCAACCTATAGCCACCTTTTTGGTTATAAAAATAAGTGTTCCTACCCGTCTGATTTATGTTGGCATAAATGAAATTTGGGCACTCAACTAAGTTTTAATTATTATTTCTTCCGTCTTATTTTATTTGGGATCATTTAATATAATATAGTAATATTTTAAAAAAAATTAGTCTAAAACAGTTCTTAAATATTTTATGATTGTAAATTATTTTATTAAGTGTTAAAAAAGAATTTTAAAATTAAATTATAATAAAGTGATATTTTTTTTGGTACATACTAAAAAATAGTATCATATAAAATGATATAAAGATAGTATAATATTTTTAATATCTTTTAAATATTAAAATTGTTAATTATTGTAGTTTCTACCTACATAGCTTGGCACAACAAATTTTGTTATTTTGCTATTGTATACCTGCATAAGTTATATACAAATTAGTTATTTAAACATTACATTATATATGATTTAAATTACAAACAAATATTAATATATGAGCAATAGTTTATATTTAATCAAAGCTATAAGGTAATACCTACTCTTTATCTAAAAACTTATGTAAACATCTCAAAAAAAATTAAACACTTCTTTTAAAAAAATACTTGAATTTTTCATAAGCTTTGGCCAAACATTATAATTTATAAGTATCCAATGCGTAGAAGAATATATCTTAATAGAAATTCGTGCCAATTTTGTACATATTCCTGCTGCCAATAGAGGATAGAGTGAATATTTGTATTTTATTTAGAATTATTTAATAGAAAAATAAGGGCATGCATGTGGTGGGTGCATTTTTTTTTAATTATAAAATTAATACTATTTAATTATAAAAATTTCAAATTCATCTTGAAGACAAATTTCAAAATTTTAAAACTCAATTTTATCTTCCAACTCCAAGTTAGAAAAGTGCTTCAAACATGAGAAAAATATTGTTTGGCATATATGGAAGTTTAGAAATGCTTGGAGTTTTAATAGTGAATTAACCGACTCTTCAAGTATAGCAACAAAAGCTTTATTTGAATATAATAAATGTCTTCATAATACTTGCAAGTTCCAAGAGAATTATGAAAATCAACTAAGAATACCCAAATATGAAATCTGTTTATTTATTGGTGTAGAGTTACAAGTTGAATCAAAGAAGGCAAACATGATTTGTTTGCTATGAATAACAAGGGTGTTTTGCTTATATTCCCGATTTAATTTGTTGGAAAGACTATAATTGCTTAAAGCATTTGCGATAGTAAAATCTATGAAAAAAGCGATACAACATGGATGGAGGAAACTCCGATGCAAAAGGTATAGTAGATATATTTAGGATGAAAAAAATCATTATTTAGATGCTGGAAATACTTACTAAAGGCTTAAAGAGTCTATTGGGCTTGGGCCCAGTAAATCCAAAACAATATGGGCTCTGGACTAAATAACTTCCCTTTTTTACCAATTTGGGGGTGGAGGATTGCACATATAGCCAATTTAGGACATCATTTAAGATAGAACCGAGGTTCTTAAATTCTTACAATTTTAGCCACTTAAAATAATTTCAAACACACGAATCTAATTTTTTATAAACTTCAAACGTACGCGTCTAAAGTTTAATTCGTCAAAAGGCTAACTTCATAATATTTGAAAGCAAGCAAACTTCCGATATAAACATCTCAAATTCGGGCTATCAGAAATTACCTTATTGATTAAAAATATTGTAAAAAAAAATCCTAATAATTGGTTACGTTGTATTGATAAAAAAAAAAAGACAAATAATTAATTTAATTAATAAAACTTCTAATTTTTAATCATACAAAGAACAGAACTAACATGATTAATCTAACACGCCGAATAAAAAAATAATTCTTTTGATAGTTTATCCCCAACATATTTACGTGTCGTTTTTGCCGTCCAATAAATTCTTAAATATATAGTTTAATCACCTATCATTAAATTAAAAAGAAAAACAACAATATATGATGGTACGGCTTAAATATATTTGAATCAACTTCATTCTTAACGCATTATGACGAGACAAATAATATTTTTTTTACTTTTAATTAAAAAAATTATGTTCGAATTTGAGTTATTTTTTTTCTTTTAATGAATGTAATTATATCTAAATCAATCGAATGCGGATATTGATATCAAATGATAGGAAGAAAAAAAAGCACACATCCATGATTGACTTTCCCTAAACCCTTGAATCATGGCACTTGTCTTGCTATTATAACTATTATAATTATATTTTATGGCCATTATTAACTACCAGAGACAAAGATATTGACATGTGCATTAGTATAAGGATTAGTGGTTGCCAACAAATTCAAGATTAATCATCTATTTTGACCTTTGTACATGTTCTGCATGCTAATCCTCCACGTGTCATGTCATGATTAATATGACATTCTATGCAAAAATAAATAAATAGATAAATCATGGTGTGCCATCTGGTACAAATGAAGTCATTTTTGAAAAAAATACGACATTTTCTTTTGGTGTTTGGTTACCAAAAATTGAGAAAATAATTTCCTATAATAAATGAATCACGGAAGTCATTTTTTCATAGAACTATCTTGACTTGTTATTTTATATTATTTGCTTCAATTATCATTTAGATATTTTTATTAATTTATAGTACTCATAATTTTCATTAAAACACTCTTTGATTTATTATTAAATTTAATTTTAAGTTTATTGAAAAATATTTTTTACTCATCAATCAAACATCCTAAAATGAATTTCGAGAAATATTTTATGTAAATAATTACTTTCATTGTATCGAACATACACGCTATAATGTGTAGTATTATTGTTTCTCTTTTCTTCAAAAGTTATGTGACTACCTCTTAAAGAAATAATTTTTCATTTGATGTACGGTGGTCATTTTGAGATCAATGGATAAAGTCTTTTTATTTGGTATTTGATACTCATTTAAAAATTCCAATTAGAGATTCGACATATTCATCCCTGTACCTAAAAGGGATGAAGTGATTTGACTTAAAGGAGCTGCTTTTAGTCTTTTCTAACATTTAGATTGAGCAGATATCAATCAAGAACGAACTTTGTATCCGCCCCCTCCAAATATTTGTCAAAATTGGATGTTCTCTCCGACATATAATGTACTCCAAAAGGAATTCGAATAAACCCCTAGCTCCAAGCTAACTCCGCTCCGCGTCTGATTACATCCATAGCCAAAATAGATGACAAAGAGGGGGTGGGGGAAGGGGATGGGGCAACAAGAAGATGATAGTTCAATTAGATGAACATACTGTGTCTTGTTAATCTTTAAAATTAATTGTCATTAAAAAAAAAAAATCTACAAATTAATACCATGTCATTTCAAGAAATATAATTTTTTTATACTTTGGTTGGTTTAAAACTTTAAACATGTCAATTTCTAACAAAACCAACCTACTATGATTTGGCATAAGGGTCCCCACTACATGTGCACCACAACTTGACATAAATTATTATAGCAAATAAATAAAATAGTTTACTTACATATATTCTTTCTCATTCCCATGTGAAATATGTCTTCAAACTTATAAAACTTCTTCAATTATACTAATACTTTTTTCTTCAAAAAAAAAAAGAACAAAAAAAACAATCAAGAAAAACAGCTAAAAGATAGGCCACTGACAGCATAGATCCAGCAAAAAATTGTTTCAACATGACAAATCTTTGTGGTTTTGAAAAATCATTTATTTACAAAAGTCCACAGTTTCTCTTGCAGTATTCCAAGCACGATTGAACTTTTCAAAAATGTCTTGACAGATGCGTGTCGAATCCTTCAAAAATACACAAGGATCCTTCAAAAATATACAAGGATCTGACACTGGTGCGGCAACATTAAGAGTGTCAAACAAATAAAATCTTGGAGAAGTACTACATAAAGTAAGAATATTCAACTTCTTGTTTGGAGGGGGAAGCTCGAAATTTGATTTACATTAACAATGTAATATGAAAGAATTTGTTACAATTTTCTGTTGTCTCCAAAAAGGCAAAAGAAAAATGTGACATTCACCTGACTTTATAACTGTTATCACACACCTTACATCAAGACTATATTAACTTAAATATGTAATCACATAAAAAGTAAATGACATTGACAAGAAGAAACCAATTAATCAAATGAATATTGGCATACTCTATGTTGATCCACAAAGGACTAAAACCGCGTGTGGCGTGGCGTGGCTTGAACTGTTGTCAATTCTTTTGGATATCATCTGCAATCTGTTGAACTGAAAGTATCTGCAAATCCGGAAGGTTTTGAGGGTATGCTCGACTGTGAGTGACTGATTGAGAAGTCATCGAACATTCTTGAAGTTCCTTCATCAGCTTGCCACCTTTGAAGGGCTTGGGGAAGGCTCATGTCGAGGTCAATAATGCCATAGCCGTCATCATCTTCACTTGTTGTAGGCTTCCACTGCTCTACAAGGGGACCAAGGACATTAACAGCATGTCCCATATCAGGTCGCTGAAAAGGTTCCCGAGCAGTGCAATGGCCAGCTAACTCGGCAACCTTGGAAATGCTCTCATATGTTTCATCATCAGGATCAAGTGTCGAGTCAATAGCCTTTCGGAGGTTTTCTTTGTTGATAAGGACTCTGCGGAACCATGTAACCAAATGAGACCTCTCATCTGGCATTGTTTCATCTAAAGCTTTTCTACCAGTAATGATCTCCATCAAAACAATGCCAAACGCATAAACGTCTACTTTGGTTGTGACTCGTCCAGTAGCTGTAACAAAGAGGAGATGTAATAGGATAATTCAGATGCTGATCCACACTAAATGGGGACTTATCTTTTATATTAGTAGTACATAGACACAAACAACAGAACATGAGTAACACAACAGTTCATGAGTTCGATAAAAATGACAAAGCAGCATTTACGCGTGGAGATTGCCTCAGTATTAACATTATAACCCAAATGTCTCTCTAATGTAATGAAGATAACAATGCCTATGAATGCTGATGATCGAATAATTTCGAAATTTTCTAAAATCTAAAATTTTCAGCTAGGGGCATGCAAATCAGTTCTCAGTTAAAAAAGATGTAATGATACAAAGAGTAGAAATGCTTACCCGCGTATTCAGGTGCAAGATAGCCAAAAGTTCCAGCCAAACGTGTCTCAACAGAATATTTTCCATCAGGGGCATTTCTAACCAAACCAAAATCTGCAACCTTGGCTCTCATGTCGTCTCCGAGAAGGATGTTTGACGGTTTTAAATCTCTGTGAATGAAACTTTGTTGTGCCAAGCTATGTAGGTATTCAACCCCTCTAGCCACATCTAATGCTATCGTTACCCTTTGCTTCCAAGTAAGAGGTTTGTAGCCTAATTCTTGCCATTCAAACAAATGCTGACTCAAAGTTCCTTGTGGCATATACTCATACACCAAAAGTCTCTCATTGCCATTAACACATGAACCAAGTAGAGCAACCAAATGCCTATGTCTGACTTTGGTAAGGACCGCAATTTCTGCTTGGAACTCTTTCATTCCTTTGGTACCCATTGCCCCAGATTCCATCCTCTTCACCGCAATTTTAGTCCCATCGTGTAGTTCACCCTTATAAACAACTCCAAACCCTCCTCTCCCCAAGATATTTTCTTCACTGAAGTTGTTCGTCACTTGTCGAAGGACCTGGATGGAAATGGCAACGTTTCCATTTTCAAAAACTGGTATCTCACTATGATCACCGCTGCTCTGACTCTGTAACTCACTGGTGCCACCAGTATATCCATTCGAACCACCCACGACACTAGGGAGACTAGGCTTAACCATTTCATTGCTTTTCTCCGGAGTCTCAACCCTTCCAAATCTCTTATGGCGTCTCTTCATGTAACATTTGTAAGACACAAACAACACTACTAAAACGAAAAGAACAACAGCTATAACAACACCAACAATCATTCCAACTGAAGGCCCTTTCGAACCACCAGATGAACTTCCACCTTGACCACTGGAATTCGATCCAGAACCATCCGAACCACTTCCCCCACCATCACCACCAGTAGTTATATTTGTCCCAAGAAACAAGTTACCATTATGAGTAAACTTCACCCTAGGTGGAAACAATGGTATAGGTCCAGACAAATTATTATTAGAAACATCAAGAACTTGTAAATTAGGCAAAGTTGTCAACCTCTCCGGGATCGCTCCAGTAAGATTATTGTCATTCAAAAACAAGCTCCTCAACGAAGTCAAATTCGCAAAAGCAGGTGAAATAGTACCCGAAAACCCCCTCTTACCAAAGGTAACAACAGCTACATTCTTCCCTGTTGTATCACAACTTATAAAACTCCAACTATTGCAAGCATCATTCCCTTTCCAAGACTCAGCCAAAGACAATGGATATCCAAAACCACCAGCCACATCAAGAAGTGCAGTGACCTGTTGATCACACGGTCCCGGAGTGTCCTTACAGAAACTATTAGTAGTTCCAAGTTTAAACTCAACCCCATCTTTAAACTGAGGCATTGGACCCTGCAACCTATTGTTCTGTAAAGTAATATTCAACAATTTGGGAAGAGACATCACAGACTCAGGAACAATACCAGTAAACTGATTATCCCTCAACTGCAAATCAAATATATTCTCACATTTTGACAAATCAGGAATACTACCAGTAAAAGAATTAGCATGTAACCAAACTTGAGACAATTGTGTCATACTTCCAATCACATCAATATTACCTGATAACCCTTTAACTTGATTATTCAACCAAAGATTCATAATTTCAGAACCACCAAAAGAAGCAGGCAAAGAACCAGTAAGATTATTATAAGACAACCTTAAATTCTGTAAATTAGGAAAAACATCAAAGAAATCAGGAATGACACCAACAATACTAGCATTACTAGCATATAAAGATCCCAAATTTGTACTTTCAGTCATATACATAGGAATTTGCCAAGGAGAGAGTCTCCCA
Source organism: Solanum chiquidenum (assembly GCA_029582725.1). NCBI lineage: Eukaryota > Viridiplantae > Streptophyta > Magnoliopsida > Solanales > Solanaceae > Solanum > Solanum chiquidenum. Next base: position 7,655 of record JAJOOS010008696.1, read on the forward strand.
TTTTCACTAATGCTTAAAGTTACTAAATTGGGAACCCCCAAAAGAAAATCTTGAGGAACAGAAGTGAATTGGTTATTGTCCAAGAAAAGTTCAGCTAATTTTGACATGTTGGCAAAAGAAGGTAATGGGCCAGAAAGTTTGTTATTTTGAAGAGAAAGGGTTTTAAGATTGGAAAGTTGAGTAATTTCAGAAGGTAAAGAACCAGAAACAGATTGAGTATCAAGATTAATTGAAGTTACAGTAGCTGAAGACTTGTCACAAATGACATTAGTCCAAGAACAGAAAGGCTTAGAAGTTGACCAACCAGAAGGACTTGGAGAAAGAGCTGCAAGAAGCTTGGACATAACATCAGCATCATCTGAGAAAGTGAAAGAAAGCGAAGTGAAGAAAAGGAGGAGGTGGAGGAGGAGGTAGTGGTGGTGGTGGAAAGCCATTGATGCTGAGGGGTTGGGGTGAAGATGTTAGGGTGGTGGGTGAATAAATAAGGAAGAATGGAGATGTGGGGTGGGGGTATTGCGGGGGGGGGGGAGGTTTCAAGTTTGTTCTTGAATTATGTATTTTGGTTTGCTAGACAAGAATGGAGATGTGGGAGTTAAAAGGAACATGAAAAGGGGTATCAAGTTTTTTCTTTTTTTAAAAATATTTTGTTTATGCTCAACATCTGATATTCATAGTAAAGGTAAAATACTATTTAATAAAGACACTTTCATATTTAAGAGAGTTCGAATTTAAACTTTTAAATTAAAATAAAATAATATTTACCACTCCGATAAAATCCTTAGAATTAATTTGTGAGTTTTTTTTGTTTTAGGCTTTATTTGGTCATTAAAAATCCAAATACAAGTCACACCCAAAATTTCCTTTTTCCTTCTTAATAATCAGAAAAGTTTAAACTTTTAAGAAAGTTACTTTAATCCTACTTTATAAGAAAATTGAACTTCATAATTAAGTTTTGACGAAATTGTTAGTACTAAATGCTTTAAAGGTCATTTAACTATAAGAAATATGTAATAAAGTTAAAAAGTATAGTTTAATATTAATAAAGTAACTTAATTAAGAAATATATCTCTTATAAAATTATTTAATTATTTTTTTCATTAAAAAAAACTAACATAATTTGTTCATAACATGTAGACATAGACATCATATTGAATAATGTTTATTTGATTTCAATTTTTTCTATTTAGGGACAGAGCAGTTGCTTTTATTGTGGATTTAATCAAATTCAGTAATTTTCATCCACATTTTGTAATTGTACTAAACAATTATAAACTCTTAAGAGCCAAAATCTTGAATCCATAAGTTTTAGAAACTTTGCCTCTGTTGCTACTATGTATTATCTTCAAGATGTATAAATAACATATATATTTCTCACTCAACAACATAACATGGAGAATTAATGACAAAGACTAATAATTAAGTTTATATTATTAATTTACCTCTCGATTACATCGGTGTAAGACGCAAGTTCATTATAAGTTGCATAAACATCATAGAGATCATCAGTAATGATAATGATATATAAAGATTAATTTTGTTAACGTTCTTCTTGCACGTTTCTATTGAGGCCCAAAATACACCTTCATTGCCCAAAAATAACGTTCCAACAATTTGTCTCTTCCATATGAATATTTATTTGAATGATCCAGATCTTCCCACCACCTATATATGTATGTTATACATATAATATGTCGTATGATCGCAGAATATATACATAATATATATATATATATATGTATATTTGTGATTGATTAAAGAGGATACATACAAATATATATAATTTGTATGAATGGGCTGGATCAAGGCTTCACTAACTTGGGCCTGGAGTGAATTGTCCAATTTAGAGCCCATCGACTTGAGATGAGTAATGGTAAAAGTTAGAGCTTCTTCAAGAATAACTTCCTTGTGTAATCTTAGATATGCTATAATCCTAGAACATTGTTAGTAAGAGTTTCCTTGAACTTTCCATCATTGTTGGTGAATATTTTGAACACATCTGATTAACTATCATCATGGTGAAATATCGAACAAGTTTTTGTAGATATATACTAAAGTTTTAAATAATCTTTGCAAAATTTCATAGATTCTTCGATTTCAATTTTTGCTACTCCGGGTGGAGTGCTAGTTTCGATTACGAATCCAATAGTTTTGTTTAAATTTTATATTTGAACTAAAAAGTAATTAAATATATATACGTTCAATAACTCCAAAGGATCAAATTTTTGAATGGCTTTACCTTTATTGCTACTATGTATATTACCTTCAAGAAGCCTAATACAGTTCCCTCCAACTGTTATTTCAACTGTAATACTAATACCTATTCTTTAAATACTTACTCCAATATTACAAACTATATAACAAAATCAATATTTATGGTCAGTATGTTATCCTTCCTTCAAGAGAAAAGAATATAAAATATGGTTTTAAAAAATCAGAATGAAACCTAACAATAATACAATATTAGTACATAAAAACTTGAATTTATTGATACAATAATCCAACTACTAGGTCTGACGTATCCTAGTAATTTCAATATAACTATAATATGAGTGAAAAAACAACACACAAGAAGTCAACAACTAATTCAAACATTTTAATAGAAATACAAAGCAGCACCCCCCCCCCCCACACACACACATTATTTCATCAACTGCACTTAGAAATATTGAAACCATTAATCAGTATTTGATGAATGATACGATTACCCACATGATGTACTATTGACAGAGTCAACAAACAACAAGGTGATTGTGTCTTTAAAGGAAGTTTTGTGAATCCGTAAAATCATCCTCTTGGAGAATACTGCAAGGCATGAAAGATTTAAGGCAGGTTTGAGGACAAACGTTGGTATTTGAGTAGCATGCAAATAATCTGTGTTTATGTATTTCCATGCATTTGCAATTTGCCTCCGAGCCTCAACATATGCCTCTTGTTTTGGAGCTCGATATTCTTTCATGTAACATTCAATGAATGAAGCTCCATGTTCTCTTTGTTGTTTGTGCTGCATCAAATACATTTCAGTATGACGTTTAAATTAAACATCTATTTTTATAATTCAAACTACATAATATGTTGGCGTATATATATTTACTTACTTCATGTCCAATAATATCGTCCTTTAATCGATTGATTAGTGATGAAGCTGGAGCGGCCAAAGACTCATTTATCATCCATTCGAAAGTCTCGTTGGATATAAATTCCCCCGCAACAATCAAACAAGCAATCAAAATCATTTGATTGGAAATAGTTATAGTAGTGTTTCTCTTTATATTCCTCACATTTTGGAATAATGTCATCTTTCAACCATTCTGCTTCCTTAAGATAGCTTTTGATCCACTTATTCATCTAAAATAAATAAATAAATATATATCAGAAGCGTTGTTTGTAAAATAAATGATATCGATTTATGATTTAACTGATTAATGGAGCCAAGTTATATTCATAGCAAACTTAGCTTACCTCAATTTTTGCATAGTAGACATAGTGTGCTTTACCATCTTTGGTCAATTCTTCTTCCATTTCATCAAAATAGTCTAAAAGAACTTGATAAAGAGGTCTCATATAGGACAATATCAAATCCATAGCACTAATGTCACATCTGTACATACATAAATAACACATATATTTCTTACTCAAAGTAACAACGTTGCACATATTTAATTAATAATTAAGTTTATATAAGTTTTACCTCTCAACTGCGTCGGTGTAAGGCACAAGTTCGTCATAAGTTGCATAAGCATCATATAGATCATCAGTAATTGTAATAATAACGATTAATTTTGTTAACGTTCTTCTTGCACGTTTGTATTGTGGCCCAAAATACACCCCTGTTGCCCAAAAATAACATTCCACCAATTTATCTCTTGCATATGGATATTTGTTTTCATAATCCAGATCTTTCCACCACCTATATATTTATTTACATTTAATATCTATAATATATTTCACGATGTAGATATATACCATATTCATGTGATTAATTAAAGTGGATACATGTATACATACCTTGTAAGTTCACTAAGCTCTCTTTGGTGCATCTTTTGCAAAATGTGGAAATCCAATTTTGCAAATTTCAAAAGCAAATCATCATGTGATTCAATGTTCTCGTAAATACATACGTATTTACGAGTTACTAATCTTGGTACATTTGTGTGAATGGGCTGGATCAAGGCTTCATTAACTTGGGCCTTGAGTGAGTTTTCCAATTAAGGGTCCACTGTCTCGAGATGAGTGATGTTTTATTTAAAAATGTAATTTAGACTGATTTAAGAGTCGCCACTTAATTTTTAAGAAAAATTAAGAAGACTGTTGTTTTCAAAAGATTAAAACAGGAAATCGATTGAAAATACTTAAAGGGGTTCGAGGTTCTTTATTAGCATTTCGGGAAGGGTTTGAAAGCACCCGAAATGCCCGCTAATACGCGGTTATCCGGCAATTATTTATTTGGCTAAAAATTAACTTAATTTTAAATTGAGCAACTTTATAGTTGAGATCATTTAAAGGGAAAAAGGGGGAAATATTAAGACACTAAATCAGTTAAATACTTTGAGAATTTAATTATTTTTTTTAAGGTAAAGGGAAATGAGTTCTTAATTAGTCGATTTTTAGAAGATCGGTTCAGAATAGCTGTTTATCGGGGATATTAAATCGTAATAACCTTAAGATTAATAGCAAGTAATGACAGTAGAACAAATATAAAATGATAAAGTAAAGAGGGAAATTTGGGCTCAAGTCTGGTTTTCTGTCCGCCTGGACCAGTACTTGTGCCTATTTCCGTTTTGGGTCGAAGGCCCATTCGAATCACCTGCACCTGTCTTAGTCCAACATAATAAAAATATTGTTCTTTGGGCCTTAGGCCCGATTTTTCCACCTGTCCTAATAATTAACAAAATAATAATAAGCAAGACAAAGGAGGGGCTTAGGCCCAAAGTAACAAAATACAATTTCTTAAAGAAGAGTGGGCCTTTTAAAACCCAATCTTTCAATTTCTCGATCTGTTGCGTCTTTCAACTTTGGGACCTGTTCATCAATTCTCAATAGGTTGGCTGACTCGGATAAAAGGGGATATGGGCCTCCGTGGCCCAAAGAAAAATGCGAGGATAAAGTCCACGAGGACCCGAATAGATTTCACATGCAAACACAAACAAATAAAATGTAAGTAAACAATTCAATTATTTAATAAAAGAAAACAACGAAAAAAAACGCTACTGCTTGGATATCATTATTGGCACTAAGCAATTTTTATTAGTAATTAAGTATGATAAGAACCAAGTGAGGTAGGCACGAGAAGAAATATCCACATAAATACCGTAATGCATTAAAAGCAATGATCGACCAACGGCCACAAGTTAATATAAACTAACTTAGAATACCAAAATCATAAGGCATCAAATAATGAATAGACTTAGAAAAGCTTTCAGGCCAAAAATGGAAAAAAAATAAAAATAAAAAAAAAATAAAATAAAAAAATAAAAAAAAAAAAAAAATAAAATAAAAAAATAAAAGAATAAAATTAAGAACTTTTGTCAAGGTTCGCAATAAAACAACACAGTAATTAATTCTGAGGTCAAAGTCAATTCCAAACTCCATTTAACAAGATCATACTAGTAAGGCACAAAATTAAGGAGTTAATATCTAAAAAGTCACTCAGATTTGGAAATTTATCTAACAAAGTCATTAAACTTTATTTTGTGTCAAATAAAAAAAAATCACTTAATTAAATTTATCATTAAAATTTTATTATTATTATTATTATTATTTTTATAACAAAATAAAATAACTTTTATATAAATATGAATCCTATAAACGAATAAGCAATAAATAAAAAATAAAATAAAAAAAAACAAAAAAAAAACGTTAATGAACTTTTACGAGAAAACTTAATTGGTGAAATAAATACTTTTATAATATTAAAGCATGTAAGCATTATGACACTGTCGTTATTATTTTTCCCAAAAAAAATAAAATAAATCATTTGCACAAAATTTACTAGTTAAAGCAAAAATTAAGTCGGAAAATTAACATTATAAAAAGGATCAAGGTTTACAGAGCCAAAATAATTTTAAGCTTCAATGGAAAAGTACTACTCCTATAATACATAAAGTTATTTTATATTTTTTCTAAAAAAAAAGTTTCAACTTTAAACATTTAGTACTCTATTCGGTCTAATGAGTCCCAATTGGATTTGTGAATACAAA
>JAJOOS010008697.1:0-18078 GCA_029582725.1 Solanum chiquidenum
ACGATATATACATCTAAACCAGTCATTAGATTATCTAAAACATAACTACATGTAAAAGGTGTACACATCAACTAAGATAAAGGAACATATTGACGTGGTCCGATTAATGGTGCAATCGATGGATGATGGGGAAATAAGTGTATCAGCTTATGATACAGCTTGGGTTGCTCTTGTGAAAGACATCAATAATAATCCTCAATTCCCTTCATGTATTGAATGGATTGCCAACAATCAACTTGTTGATGGCTCTTGGGGTGACAAATTCATATTTTTGGCTCATGATCGTATCATCAACACATTGGCTTGTGTTATTGCCTTAAAATCTTGGAATGTGCATCACCACAAAAGTGAACTAGGTAATCATTACTAATTACTAATTTATGTTGTCATATTCATTCATCGTTAAAGTATTGAAAACACATTTGAATTATTTTATTTTTTTAAGTTTTATACCTAAATTATTAAGATTGTGAATTTCATACTGAAATTATCACTCATTAATTTGAAAAACACAAATTCAGCTAATATATGTGTTGGTGTATGTACTATATTCTCTGTTTTATTTAAAAATACATTTTTCACAGACAAAGAATTCCATCTTGGCAAACATTTAGCTAAGAATAACTCTAAATCAAAAAATATATTTTTTATAGGAGGGGAGGGGAGGGGAGGGGTGGTTCGAGGGGAAGGGGGTAACATTTCAATTTATTTATTTATTGGGAGGGGATAGTGATCGATGGTAGAATATTTTGTTCATGTTGCAAGTTTTATAAATAAAAGGGAATGTATAGCACACATCATCAAGACAGAGGTATGTTTCTCAAATTAATGGGTGATAATTTAGATATAAAACTTACACTTCTAATAGTTCAAATATAAAATATATATATCCGAATTAGGTACAATAATAAAATAATGTATTTTTTTCTTCTTGTTCTTCTTTGGGGGTTATAGGAATGTCGTTTATCAGAGAGAATTTAAGCAAGATTGCAGATGAAAATACTGAGCATATGCCAATCGGATTTGAAGTGGCATTTCCTTCACTTATTGAAATTGGAAGAAATATCGGCATTCATATTCCGGATGATTCTCTTGTCTTGAGAGATATATATGACAAAAGAAAATTGAAACTCACAAGGTAATCACCAAAATTAGGTGGCGGTGAGATTTGATCATATGACCTATGTATGCTCTGATACCATATTAAAATGTGTGATCATCCCATCTAAAAGTTTAAACTATTACGAAGAACACATTTTTATTAATTAATGATATTTTTGAATGGTATGTTGGTAATGATTATTTATTATAATAGGGTACCTAGAGACATAATGCATAAAGTGTCCACACCGTTACTCTTCAGTTTGGAAGGGATACCAGATTTGGAATGGCAAAAACTACTTGTGCTGCAGTGTGCTGATGGCTCTTTCCTCTTTTCTCCATCCTCCACTGCCTTTGCATTTATGCAAACTCAAGATCATAATTGTCTCAATTATCTCACAAACATTGTTCACAAATTCAATGGTGGAGGTACGTCACATATTATATGAAAATTTTACATTATAAAATATACAATAGCATATGTTCGTTTTAACATGTTTAATTCAAATTCTGAATTTGTCTCTGTCTTATTAGTGAATTTTCTTTCCCTCTAGTGCTAATTTGGATATTGGTTTGGTCCGTTTGATAATCCTTTAGTTCCGAATGTATATCCGGTGGACTTATTTGAGCACATTTGGATCGTTGATCGATTGCAAAGACTTGGAATTTCTCGATATTTTGAGGCAGAAATTAAAGAATGTCTTGATTACATCAATAGGTACGACATAAGTACTATTTAGAGCAACTTTCACATATAGTAAACACAAAATTCATATTTGTATGCTATATCAAAGTTTGCATAATTGCGCTCCATAGCAAACATAAATATGTATATTTCGCTATACATATACAAAAGAAAGCAATTGTATAATCTGCTTTGGTATACATATACAAAAAGATCAATTGTATAAAGTGAGAGAGGCGAGTGAGCGAGCGAGATCTGGGAGAGGGGAGAGAGGGGAACGATAATATATGTATATATACAATTTTCACACATTTTATACATTTGTGTTTTTGCATAAAGTGAGAGAGACGAGTGAGAGAGCGAGATCTGGGAGAGGGGAGAGAGGGGAACGATAATATATGTATATATACAATTTTCACGCATTTTATACATTTGCGTTTTTGCATAAAGTGAGAGAGGCGAGTGAGAGAGCGAGATCTGGGAGAAGGGAGAGAGGGGAACGAAAATATACGTATATATACAATTTTTTCTCGCTTTATACAAACACAAACACATTTTATACAATTTGCACTTTTTGTATAAAGTGAGAGAGGCGAGTGAGAGAGTGAGAGAGTGAGATCTGGGAGAGTGGCGAGCGAGATATGGGAGAGGGGAACGAAAATATATGTATATATACAATTTTCTCTCGCTTTATACAAACACAAACACACTTTATACACTTGCGTTTGTATAAAAAATGAGAGAGGCGAGGGAGAGAACGAGAGTGGCGAGCGAGATTCACCAAGAGAGAGGTAAAATAGCAACAGTTTGCTATGAGGTACAATTAAATCAAACTATATTTATATCATTTAATTTGAATTAATAGTTTGCTATTATATACAATTTTCCCTACTATTTATTACAATTATGTTTGAGCAAGTTTTGAGAAATTTAAGGACTAGATATGATACTACAACTGATCTTATTTTATTTGTCATCAAAATTATTATAAATATTACTCCCTCCATTCCATATTAACTTAAGCTTTGAGGTGTTTCACACCCTTTAAGAAAAGTAGGTTAGGACATAAATTGAACATAATTTTCCATTTTTATCCTTATTAATTATTGTCAAAAATAACTAAACATTAATTATAATAACTAATTCCAATACTAACTTAAAGGGTAAAATTGAAAGAATATTTTAAAAATAGTCTTGAAGATTGAAAACTTAAGTTAATTTAAAAAATGGAAAAGGGCTCAAAGCTTAAGTTACTATGAAATGGAGGGAGTATAAATAACTAATAAACATACTCGCTCACGCGCAAAAGTTATTAAAGAATATTGATCGTTTGAACACGTGATTGCATCATTTTGGTTTTGTTAAAATATAACTTGATCTCATTTTTCAATGTAATGTATAAAATAACATAAATTTTATTAGTATTAAAAAAAACAAATGATATCAATATACACACACAATCATTAAACTACTTTTTAATGAAATTTATACAATGTATAAACATTTAATATAGTACCTGTTCTTTTAATGAATCTTTTTTTTTTTTCAGTTTACCCCTTGCTCAAATTAAAATAGAGAGAGATTTATGAGATGAAAGTGAGAATAGCATTAAATTGAGATAAACAATAAATAAAAATAATTTTTATTAATATTCTTTCAAGAGCATGAAAAAAAAAAAACATGAGTAGTAAAATAGTTGGAAAAAAACAAGACAGGACTACTGTTGTAATTAAGACATGTATATTTCAGATATTGGACAAACGAAGGAATCTGCTGGGCTAGAAATTCTAGATTTCAAGACATTGATGACACGGCCATGGCTTTTAGACTTTTAAGGTTGCATGGCTACGTAGTTTCTGCTGGTTAGTCATTCACTAATTAATATATATTTATTACTTTCTGTGTCTCAAATTACGTGCTAGAGGTAAAAATTTCACAAAAGTCAATCATTTTTTTAATATGTTTTAAAAAAAAATTAAGTTGTTTACTACTGTAATGTATAGTATCACTTTTTAAATACATAACATAAGTAAAAGATAGATGTATTGAATTTTTTTTTAATAAAGTGCTTGTAATCTTTATTTTCTTTTTTTCTCAATAGATGTATTGAAAAACTTTGAGAGAAGTAGGGGTGAATTTTTCTGCTTTGTGGGACAATCGAGTGAAGCTGTGACTGTAATGTTCAATCTATTTAGAGCTTCCCAGTTAATGTATCCTGAAGAGAAGATACTTGATGACGCCAAAAAGTTCTCCTCCAATTTCTTGCAAGAAAAACGATCTCAAAATCAACTTATAGACAAATGGATCATCACTAAAGATCTTCCTGGAGAGGTAAAAAATAATAAGTTCATGTTTTACCTTCTTACCTAATTTGGCCTAGTTTTTGTGTTTGTCTAATAGGTAGGATACGCGTTAGACATACCGTGGTACGCCAATTTGCCCCGATTAGAAACAAGGTTCTTCCTAGAACAATATGGTGGTGATGATGATGTGTGGATTGGCAAAACCTTATATAGGTATTTTAATATTTATGTTCTATTGGTCTATTATGATCATAATTAATCAATTTTTGACTTTTCAGGATGCCCTTAGTCAATAACAACACATATTTGGAGCTGGCAAAATTGGATTACAACCACTGCCAAGCACTGCATCAGCTTGAGTGGAAAAGCATTCTCCAGTAAGTTTTACTATCACATATTAGAGATTCTCAACATATATCACATGATTTAATTTCGTTTTCACACATCTAGAAAAACATAGTACTCCACTGTTTAGTTATTCAAACAGAAAGTAACGAGTTTAGATGAACTGACAGAACATAAACAAGATGTATTAATTAATTGTTACATGATTGGACGCAGGTGGTACAAAGAATGTAGATTAGTAGAGTTTGGATTGAGCGAAAGAAGCTTATTGGTGAGGTATTATTTGGCGATGGGAGTTGTATTTGAACCAGAAAGGTACAGAGAGCGACTGGTTTGGGCCAAAGTTGCTGCTATTATGGAGACTATTCAATGCCTCAATTCTAATGCTAAGTGAGCCTATCATGCATATTGTTTTAATTAGCTAGACGGACTATTCACAGTGAACCTTATTTTAAATTTATGTGAACTAATTTTGAACTCGATCGCATGCAATAAATAGGACAGGACAGAGGCTCGTCGAAACTCTACTTGGAGCATTGATGACTCATGGCATAGACATCCATCAACACTTGCATCATGCTGTTAGTCCTACTTACTCACTTTTACAATTATTATATTTAGGCGGAATATATTGATACTCCTTAAATTTGTCTGCAAATTTCATCTAAATATTTGAGTTACGGATTAAGCACCTGATAGAGTGTTCCTATATATTAGATATTTTCGATTCAAATTTTGAAAAAGGTATGCACGTGTTCTCAAATTAACATGTCATCCCATTTTATTATATTATATGCATGAGCTTCGATTGGACTAGACATGAGATAGTTTTTATGACTTATTGATGCTAATGCGTATCTAACAAAAATATCGTATCAGATACTCAATTGAAACATGGCATAATATTGTTGTCGTCGCCTTATACTTCCTTTAGCAGGCCAATATGGTAAAATTATTTTTTGACACAAATGAAGAAATCTAAAAAATTGTTAATGTGGGAACATGTATAGTGGGAAAAGTGGATGATATTAGAACAGGGAGGCGAAGGAAAAGGAGATGCAGAACTACTAATTCGGACGCTAAATTCGTGCACCGGCAAATCAGATGAGCTATTATTGTTATCGCATCCTATGTATCAAAAGCTCCTCAACATATCCAATAGAGTTTGCCACCGTCTTCATCTCTTCCACCGCGCAAAGGTTAAAAATTGAACTCATAGAGTTTAACTCCTAAATCCACTTTTGCTGGTAATTACAATGTGTTGATATCGGATACTAATTTGTAGGTACCAAATATGGAGGATCCAAGGATTGAACATGACATGCAACAACTAGTTGAACTTGTGCTATCCAAATCTGATGAAGATATAGATGCCAACGTCAAGCAAACGTTTCTTAACGTAGCCAAGAGTTTTTATTATGTTGCTTATTGTAGTCCAACAACAATCAATTTCCACATTGACAAGGTGCTCTTCCAAAGAGTACTTTAATCATTTGAGTGTATCAACTTTAATTTATGATCGTCAATATAGTCTCATCTTGCATATCCTTTTCACAATTAAAAGAGTTTAACTTCTCTATATTGATGTTTATAGTTTTTCGATATAATAGAATATATATATATATATACACGTTTATCGTACATCAAGAGGAATATGGGGTGTGAATGGCTTAAGTCTTCACTCCCTTCTACTTTCCCTTATTGTGGAATGTGGGCTTTAGGGGTTCTTGGAGCTTGGTTTTTTCTATAATATAATTAAGGGAGCAAGAACAACGATTGTATACCTTATAGTTATAGCGGAATTTGTTGATCTTATCATCAAAAGAGCCCAAAGTCTACTTTTGAATGACTAGGAAACAAAGTGTTTTCCCACAAACTAGATGCCTTTCTGTTTCGTTTTTGTGTTGTGAGTATTCTGATTTCTTAAAATTGGGGTATTATAATAAAGGTGGAATACATCAACAAGCTCTTAAAATTGTTTGTAAATTTCATTTATATTCAAATTATAATACTCCACTTCAATTGTTAGAGAAAAAACTTTGAGAAACTTTCACATATACCAAACATAAAAATCATATTTGTATGTTATAACTATAGTTTGCATAATTGCGCTTCATAGCAAATTTTATGTTTGCTATGGAGCTTTTGATTTGTATAATTCGCTACAAACATCCAATTTTATACAAATTGTTCAGTTTTGTATAAATTCATTTATACATTGTAATTTGTATAATTATAAGTGTATAGGACTAAAATATATGTATTTGTATTTGTATATACACTTTTCTCTCGCTTTATACAAACACAAACACATTTTATACCGAAATGTATAAAATGGCTAATTGTATACCAAAAATGGCTAATTCTATACCGAATCAGATGACAAAAAAAGGGGATGTTTTCTGCTAATTATAATTAAAATAAACTATGGCTATAACATTTAATTTGAATTAATAGTTTGCTATTTCATACAATTTTCACAAAAACATTTATACATATTCTTAAGAGTCTATTACGTAGATGAGATATTTATATAAAATATGTCTATCTTTCTTAATGTATATGTGTATCAATAGAAACAAACTTAAGGTTTTACATCGTATTAAGGCTAATACATATAATTAAAATATATACTAATATATCTAAAATAATTAACTAATCTACGTGATAATGCTTGAGAAGATGCACATAATTTTTTTGTAAAATTTAAGTCACATTTCATCATGTGTTCAGATACTTAATCGTAACATATTTTCTATGTATTCCACCTAATACGAAAAAACCATAATATGACCTACATGTTTCCTTAATGACAAGTCATCAATACTAGAATTCAACAAAAAGTTCATAACACTAATTAAAGGCCCACGGAGTGTCAGAAAAAAAACACTGAAAAAGGCCCAAAGGCCCCACAGACTGAACGAAGAGGCTTGGGCCTTATAAAAAACCTCCTTCGGCCCATTAATAATGGCGGGAGCCCCCCAAAAATAAGTTTAAATTCTAAAAATTTACAGTTTTTATTTTTTGTTTGTAAAAGGCGGGCGGGCGTTGCCTCCAGAAAGGGTCCGGTTCCGGGTACAAAATCCCAAAACCAACCACTCCCACAAATATTTCATTTTATCCCTAAAGTGCCCCCGTACACATTACACACACTGATTACTCTGTATCACACCTTTTCTCCATTTCCTCTCTCCCATGGAGAACCAGAAGCTTACCGAGCGTTCGTCAAGTTCTGCGAGGAGGAGCTTGAAGAGAAAGCTAGAGCAAGATCTCGAAGACGATCGTAAGGTTTCTCCTTCTATATCTTCGGAAGATGGTCATCAAGATCTGGAACGTGAAGTTCGTACACAGGTGGAGATTCTTGAGTCATCTTTTTCTTCATCCGAGTCAGATCGAGCCTCTTCCAAACGCGCTATACATGTTCTCTCTGAATTTGCCAAAAACGGTAACTGATTTGCATTTCATTTTCTAGTGGATCAGAATTTTAGATGTTCATGCTGAGAGTTTTCTTTTTTTTGTTTAATCGGTTTGGAAGTGATGTTAGGTTTTGATATTTGAGGATTTGTGTTTTGTAGAGGAAATTGTGAACGTAATTGTAGATTGTGGCGCTGTTCCGGCTTTGGTGCAGCATCTACAGGCGCCGCCTCATGTAAGTGAAGGTGAAGGTAGTCACATTCCATACGAACATGAGGTTGAGAAAGGAAGTGCTTTTACGCTTGGGCTTCTTGCTATAAAAGTAAGCATTCAGTTCTTTTTTTGGATATGTGTTAGTTTTCTCTGCGTATAATCAGTACATGTACTGTAAAATAGAACTAGTTACTTCCAGCAGATGATTGTATGAATTATCTCATACTTCTGGTGAAAAGATCTTGCTTATGCAGCAGGAGCTATGTATTAAATGGAATAAGTTACTGTAAATGGGATTTTCATTTTGCTGTATTCTTGAACACTTATTTCATTAATTTGTGCATTCCTTTGCGGCAAGTGAAGAAGACACAAGTTTCATTTAGCAAGGGCATTTACCAAGTGTGTCTCTAGGTGATCATTGAGGAACTATCAATATGACTTTTTTGGTAGCGGCGGATCTACAGTAGCGGGTATGGGTTCTGGGGAATTCAGTAACTTCTTCTAAAACCCTACAATTATATTGAAAATTCTTTTAAATATATAACTATATTTTCTGAAACCCATTAACAACTAGAAGGCTAGTTCTGTGGCAAATATAGGAACGATTGAACCGCACCAGCGCTAGTGTGCGCAGGTATGAATTCCCCCGAGCTCAGTTTTACTAAAACCTAAAATATCTTTGTTCGGAACCCATAAACTTAACATCCTGGATTTGCCTTTGACTTTACGTATCTCTTAGTCTCTGAAGTTATCTATTAACAAGAAAGGGTAATAGAATGCTGATCTCTTACAGATTATTTTGTGTGCAAATCAAAATAAAAGGTATTAATGCACAGTAGATAATTTCCAATTAGGAACATGTGCAGATCTAAATTAATTGCAATCAATGTAAGACGAGTGCTTTGAGTTTAACTGTCTGGTATTACTAGATTTATGTTCTACTTGAAAAAGCAGCTTCCAGAATTGTTCTGTCGATCATGTTTCATGGCATATAGATAATAGTCCATCATCACAACCTCAATTAACTCATACGCTTGGATTATTTGCGTTTTTATTGATGTACTTTCTTAAATTTTTGTTTCTCATAATCCTACTGAAAAGAACTTGACTTCTCCTCTACTTCATTCGGTATAGTCCTTACTTTTTGCATCTATCAGAGGAGTAGATATTTACTCTCTTTCTATATTTTAAACTTATGTCTGACAGCCGGAGCACCAACAACTGATTGTTGATGCTGGAGCTTTGCCTCATCTTGTTAATTTGCTGAAGAGGCATAGAGATGCTCAGAACTCTCGAGCAGTCAATGGTGTTATTCGGCGCGCAGCTGATGCAGTCACAAATCTTGCTCATGAAAACAGTAGCATCAAAACTCGTGTTAGGTTAGTTTATTCTTATCTGGAAACATTGTTATTACAATATCTATGGAAATAAGACCTCTTTTTCTTACTTCATCTGTATTTTGTGACTATAGGGTTGAAGGTGGCATCCCTCCACTTGTTGAGTTGCTTGAGTTTGTTGATTCAAAGGTGCAGAGAGCAGCTGCAGGATCCTTACGAACGTTAGCATTTAAGAATGATGAAAACAAAAATCAGGTTAATGGCTTACAAATTTATCTTGAATATCTCCATGGTCACGTCTTCTATTTATGTTAATTTGTGTGAATTGATTGCAGATTGTAGAATGCAGTGCACTCCCTACTCTTATACTAATGCTTCGGTCTGAAGATACTGCTATACACTATGAAGCGGTGAGACATCATTCAATGTCATGCTGAACTAGCATATATTGAGTAATGATTGATAATACCTAGGATATTGTCTATTCTTCATGTGGTAGTCATCCCCAGAACTAATTAAATTGTGGGTGGCAGGTTGGAGTCATTGGAAATCTGGTGCACTCATCACCAAATATCAAGAAAGAAGTTCTTCTTGCAGGAGCTTTACAACCTGTAATTGGGTTGCTTAGGTAACTCAACTCTCATAACTTTTGAGCAATCTAATAATATGAACATTTCTGGTCTGTAGTAGGACCTATGTAGTTATATGCTCCCTCTTCTTTTGCTCAACTATAAATCTTGTATGCCAGTTCATCCTGTTCAGAGAGCCAAAGGGAAGCTGCTTTACTGCTAGGACAATTTGCAGCAACTGATTCAGACTGTAAGGTTGATTAAAATAATAAGCTCTATTACTGTTTTAAATGGTGAAACTCTTTAGTTAAGTAGCATTACTGAGCTACTTAAATTATTTTTTACACATAGTTTAATCTGTTTGAAACTCTTGCAGATTCATATTGTTCAAAGAGGTGCAGTTCCACCATTAATTGAGATGCTTCAATCTCCAGATGCTCAACTTAGGGAAATGTCGGCCTTTGCCCTAGGAAGGTTGGCGCAGGTAATTCCTCTTGGATGATATCTTGAGTAGCGCAAGTTTTCTTATACGTTTCATGATAAGCTTTCCATTCCATTGTCTACTAGTAGCAGTTGGTCTATTGGTTGTCTGATGAAATCTTGCTATTCAAGAATTTCTTTTCCAACATTCATATGTTCTTTGGGATGATCCATCACAAACTTGTATTTGATGATTTCTGATATTGTTTTTCAAGTGTGATCTCTTTAATATGTATTGTCTACATTCTATAAAGAAACTCTTATTTCTTGACTCTAAGGAAGGGAAAGGAAGTGAAGCATGTTGTGATTGGTGTCCCCATTCAGCTATTGGTTATTTAGCAGCTGCAAAAGGTTTTTATTTTAAAATGTTCGTTTCTGATAATTATTTCTAGATGAGCCAACAGTTTTTTCACATAGTTGATATGATACCTACTTCGGGGGTATGTTGAGGAGTCTCTAAGGCCTCATTTGTTTGTACTTAATGAAAGTCTGAATTTGAACCGTTTAGATGTGGAAAAACAAACAGTCTTAATCATGCAATCTTCAAATCTAAAGACAACATCTCAATCTTTCATATGTGGAGTCAGATTTAGACGCGTTAATCTTATTGAAATAAATGAGGCCTAAGAGAATAAGAGATTGGTTCTTTTGGGCACAAAACTTGATTGAAGGACAATAGTAATGATTTCCCAATTTGGAAGTTTAATCTACCCGAACTTAGTGGAAGCTATAGTGCTGACTCTGAGAAAAATCATAAAGTGTGGTTTGAAGGGTATTATTTTCATCACTTTAGTCTTTTGAAGCTTCTCAATCTCTTGTGATTTATAGTTTATACTGACGGTCTTCTTCAGATTTGTAATATTTCCTCATCAGTAGCTCTGTTTTAGATGTAGATAAATTATATGTGCCTTTGCTATCTCCCAATTTTTTGATTCATGTTTTACAATCACACAATAACAGTTCTGAAGAGTAAGATTGATTGAATCTTTAATAGCCCTAGCAAAATGGAATATCAAGATGCTGTGATGTTTCTAATTCTTTGGTACATGAGTATTTTAATTTTTTACACTCTTTGGAGCTCTTATTTAACTTCAGATGTGATGATTGATGGTGCAAGAACATTTCCTTCTCTTCTTCCTTCTCATAGTACTTTATTTGATTTGAGGATTTAGTATGACATTGTGACCGGGTGTTAGTGGTTCCATGATGTTCAGGACACACACAATCAGGCTGGTATTGCTCACTGTGGTGGAATTATTCCATTGTTGAAGCTCCTTGATTCAAAAAATGGATCATTACAACATAATGCTGCATTTGCTCTTTATGGGCTTGCTGATAATGAGGTGTTGCATGTCATCAGATCATATATGCTTTGATTATAATTAATTTTATGCACTTACATGCTTCTTTAGAGTTTAGACTTACTGTGACTTTCTGCTATAGGACAATGTTGCTGATCTTATAAAGGTCGGAGGTGTTCAAAAGCTTCAGGATGGAGAGTTTATTGTCCAAGTATGATCTCTTGATGTCGTTTCTTTTGGATTTTATGTTTTCTCTCAAGGATAAGTACCTTGTTGCTTTAAATGAGTTTGCATTATTCTCTTTTTACATATTGCCCTAAGTTCTAAATTGAGTTCCTGACTATGCAGCCAACTAGAGATTGTGTGGCGAAGACATTGAAGAGATTAGAAGAGAAGATCCATGGTCGAGTGAGTTTCTATTCCTTAAATTATTTGTTTTTGTCCTCGGATGACATGAATGCAACTTACCTCCCTTCTCCACATTTTGATTTTTCTTTTCTTAAATTTCTTTTGTTAAATCTTATTAGGTTATTTGTGAGTACAATATGTAATATCTTTCTCCTTCTTTGGTAGATATTGGGCCATCTGTTATATTTGATGTAATATCTTTCTCCTTCTTTGGTAGATATTGGGCCATCTGTTATATTTGATGCGTATTGGGGAGAAGGTTATTCAGAGACGAGTTGCTTTAGCCCTTGCCCATCTTTGCGCACCAGATGACCAAAAGATTATTTTCATTGATAACAGTGGTATATGTTTGATTTAAACTTTAGATTGCTTTTTAACACATTCTGGTTAGCCAGTGACAATAACTTCCTGTTTGTTTATGCACTTGTAGGATTAGAATTGCTTTTGGAGCTCTTTGACTCAACAAACTTGAAACACAAAAGAGATGGCTCTGCAGCTTTATGCAAATTGGCTAATAAAGCTAGCTCACTTTCACAAGTCGATGCTGCTCCTCCATCCCCAGTGCCTCAGGTTTGTTTATCTTAGTCTCCATTCTGATTGCACTACTAAGATTCTTCAAATTTTTGCTTTGAGCAGGGTTTAGTTTGACTATTAGTTGGTTTGTGTTAAATTTCTCCACTTCTGTACATGTAGTGCTTAGTCAGGTTGTCATCATTTGACGAGTCCGGAACCTAAATGATGGACAAAAAGACACAATTGACCAAAATAAAGTTGACATTTTCTACGTATAGCGTACTAATTTAGTGCACTATATAACTCCCATGAACAGACCAGGCCTTAACGGTTACTAAATTGGTGCTATATGTAGAAAATGTCAGCTTTATTTTGGTCAATTGTGTCTTTTTGTCCATCATTTAGTAAAGGGAGGTAACAACTCTGAAGTTTATAAAATATAGCTATGCAAATTTAAATATGTTTGGTCATTTTTCTTCTTGTTTCTAAATTTACATGTTCATGCCTATAGACCAATTTCTAAATTTTTTTTGTAAGGCAGTGTGCTATGCTGACTCAAGACTTTGACCTCCTACCTCCATCCCCCCAAATAGTTAGCCAAGACTAGAAACTTGTAGTGCGCTAATGATGTTTTTACCATAGGCAGACACCACTTTCTTGGTCCTTTCTGCCTGAGCTGGAGCTTTAGATTCTTTGAGAGATATATTAGTGATTGGGCAACCTCTCTTGGCAAATAATGGTTTTCGTCATAGAGAGGAGTAGGGTTTTCTGCTGAGTTAGAAAATGTTGTTTGTACAGTCTTTCTTGTTCATTGAATCATTTGATTTGGGAAAATCCAACAATGTTGATTTGTAAAAATTGAAGACATGAAAAGTAGCCCCGGAGCATGTGCTCCAATTTTGTGTCATTTCTGGCTCTAGGTTTATGTGTTAAGTAGGACATGAAGTGAGGCTAGGTTGATTCTTCTATTTTGAGGATGTAGATAATGAGAGGAACTTTTGATGAATTTAGAAGAATATGAGGTATTTTGCATTTTTGATGAGATCTTGTTTTTTTACCACCCTATATTGGCTATTAGGTGCTGATTGTTTTGACCATTTTCTGTTCCTTATTTGGCTGATTGTATCCATTCTTCCATTTATATTTTATCTCAATTGATAATGCAGCTTATTCCATCCTGATGTTGTACCTCGTTCCCTCATTTTCTCTCTCTTACAATTTCTTTTAAATCCAGGTCTATCTTGGCGAACAGTATGTAAATAATTCTACACTGTCTGATGTAACATTTTTAGTTGAGGGTAAGAGTGGTTCTATTTTTTTAATAATGTGACTCTCTTCCCCTTTTCCTTTTTTAATGTTCTACTAACTTTTTTGTTCATTCTTCTCCTAGGCAAACGGTTTTATGCCCATAGGATTTGTTTACTAGCTTCTTCTGATGCATTTCGAGCTATGTTTGATGGTGGCTACCGGGTGAGTTATGTCTGCCTTTTATGTTCTATATTTATTCATTTCCTAATTGTTAAACGCTATGATCCATTGTAAAAATCTCTCGCCAATTTTAAAGTTGTCATCTTGCTTAAGTGTAAGGGTAGAGGAGCAAGCCATTATCCATTGAGTGTTGAATCTTGCACCTCATATCTTTTATTTTATCTTCTTTTTGTTTGTGTTTGCTAGCAAGTTTATCAACCAAACAAAAAGTAAGCCTGTTATTGCTTCAAAGTTTTCATTTTCTATTATTGTCTTCTTCTTTTGTATAAATGTAACTCTTTCTGCTTTGATTTATGTCTTACTCTCCTTTTTAGTTTGTGTCAAAAGAATGCCTTACTCTCCTTCGATTCATGTCTTCAAAACCACAAGATTCAAGGGAATTTTGGTACATTACATGCATGATGCATCTTTAGTTTAAGACCATAAGATTCAGAAGTCATCATTTTAAAAACTTTGTACCCAGTCAAATTAAGACACAATGAAGTGGGGGGAGTTATGAGAAGCGAGATAGTGTATGCATGGCCATTGCAAAAGGAGTCAGCCCCAACATATTTGTTTGAATTTTGTCAGCGTATCTGGGGTTATCTTGATACTTTTGTTTCTAATAGTTTGTAGTAAATGTATTGCAGGAGAGAGATGCCAAAGACATAGAAATCCCAAATATCCGATGGGACGTTTTTGAGTTGATGATGAGGTAGAATGATCTTTAATTACCATAATACATCCTCGGTTCAGATCCTGGAAGTCAATCTTGCAGTTTTAAGGACTAAACTTTCTTGCTTGCAGGTACATATACACAGGATCTGTTGATGTTAATTTGGATGTTGCACAGGATCTTCTAAGAGCTGCAGACCAGTATCTATTAGAGGGCCTTAAACGTCTTTGCGAGTATGCCATCGCACAGGTGAGTGCTGAGATCTTTTGGGAGTTTGGGGGGGTTTTCCTGTCACATTTATGCTCTAATGATGTTGTCTTTTCTAGGATATATCTGTGGAAAGTGTCTCTCTCATGTTCGAGTTGTCGGAGGCATTTAACGCTTTGACGTTACGTAATGCTTGCATTCTATTCATTTTGGAAAAGTTTGACCAATTAAGTGTCATGCCATGGTATGTCCTGGACTTTTCTATCCTTAATTACATTATTTTTATGGGTTTGGTGCATGGGGAATCAAGCTGGATATCCTTTTATTTAATTTATTTGATGTGTGAAATAGTGAAGCATGTCATTGAAGTGAAGATTTCCAAAAATTATATATGAACTGATTAAGAATGTAGATTTTTCTCTTGTATGTGTATTAACATGATGCGGTCTCCTATGTAGGTATTCACATTTGATTCAACGTGTATTACCTGAAACTCGAAGTTACTTTGTAAGGGCACTTACCAGGGCTATTCAAGCTGACATGCGGGTCTAGATGTTTCTGATTCAGTTTTGTTTTTTTATTAATTGTAACCGGGGGAAGGTAGTATGTACAGGAGTGGTTACTATTGTAATAGTCTCAAAATGAGCGCTAATGTAAAATTTACTCAAAGATGCATCAATTTTAGATCTTTGGGTCAACTTAGCTTATAAAACGCCTGCTATGTTGTTAATGGTCTTTGATGAGGTGAAAGAAATGAGTATTTACATTGAAATTCTTGATATAGTGGGTGTGGTAGTAAGATTTTTATAGAACCCTTTGGGGTTGTACACTAAACTTGATATTAGATTATTCATTGTTATGTTGGTAACCAAAATATGATAGGTATGAAACATGATGCCCCTTGTGTACTCGATATCTCTTGTGAGTATGGCTAATATAGGAGCAAAGAAAAATACAGAGTTTTTCCTGACTGCTGCAAACTGTAGTGAGGATTGACCATGAACAACTTCCTAATCTTGGGATCAAGAGGAAGCAATTTAACTTTTAAGTAATGAATAACAAATTTTTAACCGTTTTTTGCTGTAGCCTTTTGGCTATGTACATGTACCAGAAGTCGTCTTTTGCTACTTTTTTTCTGTACACAGTCATACTTAGTGAAGTCTTAGGACACAAGTTGTACCAGGAGGACCTATTTATCCTTTGCTCTCTACATAGAAACAAGGATATGACTCCTCCTAACTGTATATCTTTCTTTATGGTTGATATATAAAGGTTGGTGTGGTGGTTTTTTTAGAACAAAAAACAAAAAAACTTCTTTTATGTTTTGTTGCATGATCCACCTCCGGAATGATCAGTGCGTTGTTTAGGTATTTTTAGATGAAAGAGTGGTCTTTCAAGAGGTCACCTTGTTGTTGGCAACTTGGCATGTTAGCTCCCGTGTTAATACAATGAACTAATGATGATTATGAAGTGGAATACACAAGCAATAAAGAACTCAATCAAGCAAATTGAATCTCCTTAAACCGATCACAACAAGTCCAGAGGATTCTAAGACCCTGTCACCTGTCAAAGAAATATTCTTAGGTCTTAAGTTTATAGCTTCGTACCTTGTGTCGCCTACATAAGATAGAAAAGAATGATTTTCACAGCAACTGGTAATTCTGGCTGCCAATTAAATCTGCCTGTTGTGCTCTTATATAATCTTTGGCCTCTCTTTGCTTCTCAACTTTATTGAACTTTTTGAAATTTCATATTAGGACCTTATGTGGACCTTGATAGGAGGGTGTGGAGGTCAAAATTTTTAACAGAAGACTAATAGTATATAGTTTTGCATCTGGTCTCCGCAGCTAGTAGTATTAGTATATTTTTGATATTTTATTATTTTACTATTTTATATTTCTCGCTCTTAATTTTCTATCACTGCTTGTTGTCTTGTATGCTTCCATTTTTCTTACAACCCTACTATTGTTACTGCTTGTCTTCATAATTATTGTGTTTTGTTCTTTGAGCCTTTACCAGATAAGGTAGAGGTAAGATCTACATACATGTTATCCTCTTCACATCCCACTTGTGAAATTACACTAGATATGCTGTTGTTATTGTTGCTTAGTTCAAAACTTCAAATATATAAATGAAATATTGGGTCAAATTTAATGGGCTATGGGTTGATTCTGTATTAAACCAAAAGAGTGAAGACATAAAAGCACAATTGAAGTTGTTTCGAATTTTCAGAAAGACACCTCAACTTTGAGGGCATCCTATTACCCCATAAAAGTATTGAATATCTTTGTAAAAGGACCATTTTGACCCATTTTCTCTACTGTGAACAGGCACGTTGTGCTCATTTTTTTTATTAATTTAATTTAAATTAATTTCTTCAAATCCGACCCGACACAAATCGTTTCAAAAAAGAAAACTCTTGTTCTCCATTTTTCATTTCTTAGTTTCTCTCATCATTTTCTTCAATCATAGGCATTGTTGAAGATCATCTCCTACAATTTTGATGTTTGTTGGTCAAATTTCTTGGAGAACTAGCGGAGTAAACAATGAATTGAAGATTAACAGGTTAGAATAGTAACAATAGCAAATTGTTTCAGCTGCAAATTAAAACCCTCATCAGCATGTATATCGGAAAAGTTGCTTGTGGTTTCAATGGCGAAGAATAATTCGTTGAAATTGATAGTAGTGGTATTTGGAGCCATGTCTTTTGAGTGGCTGGCGATTGGGCTTGTTTTCAAACCATGGATTGATAAAACTCCAGCTTCAATGGACAAGTCTCGGAAACATCTTGTGACCTCGCCGCCGATCAAAGTTCAGAAGCTGGCAAGTCTCAAGTCGATGTTGATCCTCCCGAAAAATCAACTGATTTGAGAGTTTGGTTTGATTTTTGGGTTCTCAAAACTAAATGAAATTAAGAAGAAATGAAACCTCGGACAACTTTAAATTAGCTTTTTCGATTGAAAATTAAAACGAATTCCTACCTTATTGAGTTGATTTCATCAGTTCATCATAGAGTACCTATGACTCTTTTGTTGGGGAAGATGATGAATTTGAATGGA
>JAJOOS010008698.1:0-15375 GCA_029582725.1 Solanum chiquidenum
ACATAGCATTGGTTTAGTTCACCCGCGCGCCAATCATGATTCAATTCAGCGAAATATGTTTGATTTGAAAGTAAATCCTTTGAGTTCTTGATGAAATTCGTTTGAATTCTTGTGGGTTATTTTGTTGAAGTTTCTTGCGATTTGATTCATGTTTTCGGGTGTAATTTCGGTTTGAATCTATCATATATTTAGGGTATAAATGATTCTAAGTGTTTGGGGAAAGAACCATTGAAGTTTAGAGGGTTTAGAGATGAAAAACGAGCAAGAAAAGTCGTCAAACACCTTGGGAAGGGGGTGGGGCGTCGCGCCAGCAAGCGCGCCCCAAAAGGGTTTCTGAAGTTTCACCCTTGGGGAGCCACGCCAGCCAGCGCTCCCCAACTTGTTCTCTAAATTTTACGGGATGGCGCCCCGCGCCTCTCAGAGCGCCAGGGACGCCAGTTCTACCCATTCGTTCCCCACCTTTTAGTACTTCTTCCTTAGCAATGTACGTATGTTTTCTAGTTGATTCCACACTATAAGGTACATCTAAAAATCATGAAATCATCGATAAACATGAGATCATGAACCTTGAATCCATAATCCAATTCAAGGAAAGTTAAGATCAAAGTCAAGAGAAGTAAGAATCAAGTCAAGAGAAGTTCTTAGAGTTTTCCAAAAGTCTTTTCCAAATATTTTAACTTTGTTTTAAGACTTAAAGTTCAAGTTGAGTAAGGATTAAAGAGTGAAGTTTGAATTTCATTTCTTCAAAAATATATGGGGACTATGTATTCCCAAAATGTTTTCACATTTACACCCTTAAGGAAACCTCGATTTCCAAAGAGCCTTCGGGCTAGTTTTCAAAAAAGAGTAATCACTTTCTAATTGAAGCAAGAGAGGAAACTTTGATTTACAAGATAGCCTTTGAACTAAGTTTTTTAGCTCTAATCTCAAATCACAGAAAGAAGTATGTTTTAAACATAAGAGCTAATATCATATTTTTGGAAGTTGAATTGAACACTGATATGGGGGAGAGTTTAGACAACTCAGAGCCCCCATAAACCATGTAGCCATCATGGGTAGAAAAGGGTCATACTCTTTAGATGATTCCTTTAGTGCTTTTTAGCATAGACAAGTGGATCCACTTAGTAGTTTAGGTTATATACCCTTGGCAAGGTATAGGACGGCCCTGGCAGTGTGAGGCAAAATGTTGTATCATCACAATAGCTCTTACGTGATGGTTGTCGGTTAGAGAAACTCCCACATAATTAATTGTATTCTTAAATGCACAATTTATTTGTATTTTTATGTACATCTCAAAGTTATATGTATATTTGCATACACACAGAGTTGACATCATGTTTTAAACAACTATTCTTTATATTGCACTTGTTTTAAACTGTTTTATATTGAAATTAGTTCAGTTATGTTTAGTTGAGTTGAGCCAGGTAAGTTCTTCAGATTCCTTTCAAGCCTATATTGTATTTAGGATTCCAACTCGCATACTCATACATTCAATGTACTAATGCCAGTTGGCATGCATCTTATTATGATGCAGACACATGTAACTAGGATTGGCATCCAGTGCATCGTTGATCCAGTTAAGACTCTAGAGTCAATTGGTGAGCCTCCTTGCATTCCGGATGACTCATTTTTATTGCTTTCAGTTATTTTATTAGTTCATTAGGATGTTGTGGGGTTTGTCCCGACATCCATCTCAGTTGTTTTAGAGGCTTCATAGACAGTCAGAGGTTAGTTCTTTAGTCTTTTCATTGTCATTATCTTATGTTAAGACCTGAGTTTGCCTTAATGGCCAAGTTGAATGTACCATTATAACATTCAAGTTTATTACATAGACTTGTTTTTTTTGAATTAAGTCTTTCGGTGAGTAGGTAAGTCAGGCTAAGGGTTTACTTGGGGCCAGCAATGGTTATCGAGTGCCTGTCCTGCCCAGGGTGTAGGCTCGGGGCGTGACATAAACTTTTCTAAAAATAATGTCTTAAAACTATCTCTTGGACTCACTTTAATCCTCAAAAGCAATGTAAGGGATATTGGCTCGAAAATACTTTTAAAAAGAAACTCAATATATATAGAGTTAATGTTGAACTACAAGCATGAACAACAATTCGATAATCTCAAAGCATAAAATATTTCAAATCTCATAACGTAAGGATTCAGAACTCGAAACAAGATAATCAAGCATATTAAAGAATTTCAGAAACTGAGGGCAGAATCCTAGATTCAACTTGATACTGACTAAATTGAGATGTATGGCGTGAGGACAAACTAGTCCAACACTATGCATGGCCTTACATACTCGGAAGAACAATGTAGTTGACGAAAGATGAAGGAAAATATTGTAAGATGAACCCTAGCCTAAGTGTTTCTTAAAGTTCTTGAGCGTAGGAGTTGAGTGAATGAGAGGGTTTGATTATGAAAACTGATTTTCTACACACTTAGGGTAATTTAGATGACTGCCTAAAGGTTTTATGAAAAAAAATACCCTTAAAAGGAGCTGGAGGTAGGAATTTTATTCCAGCGGACAAGAAGGTTTGTATTCACTCTGTATCGCAGAGTTGTTGCCAGGTTAGAGTGCCTTTGGTAAATCGGTCATAAATGTTTACTCTGAACAGGATTAAGGCAAACTTGGTAGAGTAGGGAAAATGACTCATAGCACTTTAATTTTACAGGTCATAGGACACTTAATTCTTTATATTCTAATAGATATGATCGTTTGAAGTTGACCTAAGTAGAATCTTATATAAAAACTTAGTTGGTAAGGAAGCTTTCTCAACTTTGTGTTAGGACATTCTTGTGACCTTAATTCATATCCAAATACATTTCCACACTATAGAATTGACCTTAAAATCTAAGAACAATTTAAGAATCACCTGACACGACTTTTTACACAAACGAAGAGTGGTTCGGGTCATAGCTTAGAGATTTTTTGGGTGTTACACATAGAAATAGCAAAAATACTCCATGGTTATAATTTGCATCGTTCCCTGAGAGATGTACCAGAGTTTAGAGATAAGATTTTACTAACCATCACACAAGAAATGAAGGTAGAAGCAATTCAGCAAGCTCTAATGAGTTCCGCAAGTCCACAAAAGGATATTTTTGTTGAAACTTACCTTTAAGAGGACAGAAAATCTTGTTTCTTGAGGATGATCCGACCTCACTTATGATTTCCAAAAAAAATGATTTCTAAGCAGCTTGGTGTGCACAAATGGTTTCTACGATTTTGTTGCACCAACCTACCTAGAAACTTTTTTTTTTTTGGAAATCATAAGTGGCGTCAGATCATCCTAAACAAACAAGATTTTCTTCACCTCTTTAAAGTATGTTTTCAACAAAAACATCCATTTGTGGACTTGCGTACCTCATTAGAGCTTGATGAATTGTTGCTTCCTTCATTTCTTGTGTGGTGGTTGGTAAAATTTTATCTCCAAACTTATGGTACACCTCCAAGGGCACGATACAAATTATAACCATGGAGTGGTTTTGCTATGACTATATATGTTGAAGGTAGCTTATTCTCATATACGGATGGTTTATCAAGCCAAACAACTCGAAGGGACACATTCGTGGGAAAATCCTTTCTGAATTCAGCCATATCTTGACTTATTTCTTCAATCGGCCAGCACTCGGGTCAATTATGATCAAGATTAAACTTATAAGTGCCCTCTTTTAACCAATTCCTCTGTCTTTCCTCTAAAATGATGATATATCAAGACAATCATCAATATCTATTACGAATAGAGCATTGAGGAGGTAAAGGTCGAAGAATAAAGATGTGGAAAAAGTAAGGGCAAAGAGTAAGGAGCTAGAGAGAGCATTTCTAGTTCGGGTGAATTGAATTCTATAGAAAAGGACAAGGTAATGGACAGGAAAATAGAATGAAGGGGAAGGGGAAGAAGAATCAGGTTTCAAACATGGGGAAACAGATGGTTATCAGATCAATAGCATTTCTGATTTAGAGGAGATCAATGATACAGAGAAACAAAGGAGAAGAGAGGCGGAAGATGATGAAGAAATTAAAACAAATATACACAGAGCGGCAAAGGATAGAGATTTATCACCTAGGAAGATCAGACTTTAGGAGAGTGGAGCCAAGAGAGCTAAGCCAAGTTAACAGCCACTTCCTTCACAAGTGAAGCCAAGATTAGACATTGGCATAATTTTCAGCAGCTATCAGTGGAGTGCCAAAGGATTTTGACCGCAGATAAGTCAAACATTACAATACTAAGGATCAAGGTAAGAAAGATCAAATTTCAATAGCTATGATCATGAGCATGCATTACTTCCCAATCAAATTTAACAACAGACCTCACATATATGATATTTACCAAAAATGTTTTTGACATTATAGGCTTACATAATTGTAACCATTAAACTACCTAGTCTAGACTACGACAACTTCCAAAAAGTGTGATTCCCGAGCTTAGCTTAATATTAAAAGTCTCACATCAGCAAAACACAGGAGATATGTTTTGTATTTAAGTAAGCATACCTTACCAACTAGTGACACGTTTTAAAGTCATGTGGGCCTAGGCCCAAAGCGGAAAATATCACTTGTGGGCTGGGCTGTTACAAATGGTATCAGTCATTCATGTGTCAGCTTTGTCAATATGGGCCAGAGTTCAACTGAGTTTAGGCAAATCTCGGTAAGGTAGGGCAAACCTCAGTGTCGAATCTAGGAAAATCCCATTAAGTGGGGCAAACCTCAACAAGGACGTTGAATCCATAGATGGGGTGTATGTGATGCCCCAACTTAAGATTAGAAGTCCCACATCGGCAAAACATAAGAGAGATGGTGTTAATTAAGTAAGCAGGCCTTACCAACTAGTGAAACATTTAAAAGTCATGTGAACCTAGGTCCAAAGAGGACAATATCACTAGCGAGTGGGGTCGCTACAAAAAGTTTCTCCAACAAAAAGCAAAGGTCTTAGGGTCAGATGGGGAGTTACAGATTTGGGGTTGGGAAGGAAATCACAATGAAGGAGGTCAAGAGCGTTTGGATATCTCCACTATGCTTCAGCTAGAAAAATGAAATCAGAGAGGAAGAAAATAGGGAAAGGAGGTTGAGAAACAAGAACTTACAGAGAGTTGTGAGGTCAACCACAAGACTAGAAACCTCCATCGAAACCACTTCTAGGATCCACTGTTCCACCGGATTATGTATCTACAACAGAAAAGGAGGAAATTAGAAAAGAGATGGAGAAGGAAAAGAGCAAGCAAAAAAATCTTACACATGCGAGTTGAGAAAGAGGATTAACATGGCAAACAAGAGGAAGTTGTTGATAATCTACAACAAAATGAAGAAGAAGGTTGGATTCCATACAGCTCCAAGCGGAGATATGGGGAGAAAGATTAGGAGTTCAAATTTGGAAACCCTATCTTCTAATGTTTTTATATATAAATCGGTAGTTCCATTTAATGGATTGGGCCAATTATTTCTTGTTGTTTTGGGCTGATCTAGTTGTTGGATTGGTCTTGTTTTTTACAGATTTATTTGAAATGAATAAAAGAAACTACAAGATCCAATATTTAATTAAGAGAATAAAAATAAATCTATAACAATATACATGTTTCAAAAGCATTTGTTTAAATTATTAATTGCTCAAAAATATACAAAGATGAGTGTTCATCGGAGATAGATCCAGATTTGGAAATAAGTTGATGTGGTCTACTACACCTTTCACCAATTTTGTGCGAGTGTGTGTATATAGTAAAACCGCCAAATTTCTGATTTTTAAAGAGTTTAATGCCATAGTAAACACAGAGCAAGGATCTTCGACAAAGTCAAGCAAATAGAGAGTATAGTAGAAGATGTTTTCCTAAGATGATATTGAAATGTAAAAGAGTGATGTTATTGTTAATGTTCAAGCCTTTGATAATGAAACAATGAAAAATGTCCAATGTTTCCGGGATGCTTTTGGATGAGAGCAAAAAGAAGACCAAGTTGGACTTAGAATTAATGGAACAATATTGGATGAATTGGGCCTAAATTTTTTGGGCTCAATTCAGTTGGGCCATCAATTGGGTGCAAATCTAATGGTTTTTCCTTGAGAAACTTTCAAAAATAGCAAACATAGTAGATATAATAAGGCTCTATAGTTATAGTTTTAATAATTGCGCTCCAGAACTATAGTTCCTTTGCTATGGAGGCTGTGGTTTGTATATTCCTGCCCGTTTGTATATTTCTCTTACGAATATAAAATAACGTAAGTATATATAAATTTTGTATTTATACATTTAGGAATTTTCAGAACTTCATTTGTATATTTCGCTTGCCAATGTACAAACATGGTAATTTATTATAATTTTTTCATAAATCATACACAAGGGTAAGCATATACAAAATACTAGATTTATATAATCAGAAACTGAATTATAGAAATTATGGATTTATACAAATCATGTGAATTATAAAAATCATGCGAATAGCAAGAACTGGGGAAACTGCAGCCGCGAATTACTATTTTCTTAAATTGTATCTATATTACCTAATATAGGGTAAATGTTTGTTATTCCGCATAATCTTCCCTTTTTTGCTTCTTCAAAAATATTCATTCTTTGAGCTTCTAATTTAATAAATAGTATAATATATATTATTTAAAATGTTTAGTAAGTAAGAAACTTGAAATAAAGTAACGATAATATAGTAGTAATGTTGATGATAAAAATATAATTTTAAAATAATGAAAATAATAATAAAAGGATGATAATCATAAAAATAATAAAGGCTAGAGTAATAATATTAATAATATCTAATAGAAAATTATGACAACATTAGTAATAAATCAAAATAGTTGTGAAGTATAAAGTATTCGACTTATTAATAATTTAGAAGCTCAACGAAATAAATTAGAAGAAGTGAGTGACAAAATTGGGTGTCAACAAGTACATTTGATTAAGGTTAACTAAGAAGTTTTCTACATATGCCCAAATTCTGAAATTCATTCTCTGATACATGCCAATTTCAATTGTGCAGTTGTGGACAGACTCAAACTCGTTCTTTTCTAGATGTTGCAGCACCAAACAGTTTATTTGGACTTGGTATTGAAACCAACCAAAAAATTGATCCATGGTCATATATTATAAATATAAATAAATATCGAAATTCATGTATTAAATAGAGTAAACAGAGACTCAATGGAGAAATTTTGTGTAAACCTGACAAAGATTAGGTCCAGAAGCCCATGAAACCTTCTTAGATTTCTTCAAACCCATGATGAAATCACTAAATTAGATAATTCATTTAACAGAAGTAAAAATTCTCCTACAAATGATCAGTTTGGTAGTGCAAGTCTGAATCAGAATGATGCTTCCCTAAGAAAATTGAGAGTAGAAGCAGAGATTGAAGTTATCGCAATCCTGGAATTTTTGTTTTGGGAGTGAAGAAAATGAAAGGCCCCACTGCGAAAGTGAGTGATGTAGTCTATATTTGTATTTTGTCTGCTGCTGGAAATACAAAATACAAACATAGAGTACATCACTCACTCCCACAGCGCTGCATCCTCTTCAACTTTCATTTTCTTCGATTAGAAAACTAAAATTATAAGGTTTCTTCCTTCTGTTCTATTGATAACTCCAATCCCTGCTTCTATTCTCAGCTTTTTTTAGGGAAACAACATTTTGATTCTGACATGCATTGACAAACCGATCATTTGAAGGCGAATTTTGAGTGTTGCTAAATAAATTCAGTATCTGGTTAAGCTATTTCATCATGGGTTTGAAGAAATCTAAGAAGGTTTCATGGGCTTCTGGACCTAATCTTTGTCAAGTATACACAATATTTCTCCTTCCAGTCTCTCTTTACTTTGTTTAGTCCACGAATTTGATGTTTATTTTTATTCCTTATATACAACTATGGATCAATTCCAGGTTAGTCTATGTTTCTAGTATACATAAATATAGATGTGTTTTTGTTGTAGAAAAGCACACAAATGAATTTGCTTGCACTTCTTTCTCTAAAAAATCGTTTAGTTGTTCAGTTATGAATTCTATGATTTTTTGTATCAACTTCAACTAACTTTCAAATAGAAGTCAGAAGCGGAAGGAGTGTTAGTTAATATTGGAGATGCCGAAGGAGTGATATGCAAATAATAAAGTTCTTGAAGAAACATGAAGGAAAATCTTGGAAGATGAACCCTAGCCTTAGTGTTTCTTGAAGTTCTTGAGCGTAGGAGTTTAGGAGTGAATGAGAGGGTTTGATTATGAAAACTGATTTTCTACACATTTAGGGTAATTTAGTTGACTCCTTAAGGGTTTTTAGGACAGAAATACCGTTAAAAATAAATAAAAAGAGCTGTAAGCCGGTATTTTTTTCATCGGACAGTGAGGTCCGTATTCACTCCGTATCGCGGAGCTGCTGCCAGGTTAGAGGGCCTCTAATAAATCAGTCATAAATGTTTACTTAGAACTCGGATTGAGGAAAACTTGGTGGCGTTGGAAAGAGGACTCATAGATCTTTAGTTTGATAGGTCATGTGACATATAATTCTTTATATGCTAAGAGATATGATTGTTTGAAGGTTACCTAAGTAGAATCTTATATCAAAATTTAATCGGTAAGGAAACTTTCAACTCAACTTTGTGCTAGGAGATTCTTGTAACCTTAATTCATATCCAAATACATTTCCACACTAAATAATTGACCTTACAACCTAGGAACAATTTAAGAATCATCAAATACAGCCTTATACACAAATGAAGAATGGTTATGGTCTTAGTTTAGAAATATCCGGGGTGTTACAAATAGTCATAGAAAAAAACTCCATGGTTATAATTTGTATCGTTCACTCAGAGATGTACCTGAGCTTAGATATTAAATTTTACTAACCATCACACAGGAAATGAAGGAAGAAACAATTTAGCAAGCTCTAATGAGTTCCACAAGTCCACAGAAGGATGTTTTTGTTGAGAACTTACCTTTAAGATGAAAGAAAATCTTGTTGATTGAGGATGATCCGGCGTCACTTAGATTTCCAAAAAAAATGTTTTCTAAGCACCTTGGTGTGCAAAAATGGTTTCTAAGGTTTTGTTACACCAAGCTACTCAGAAACCTTTTTTTTTTTTGGAAATGACGTTAGATCATCCTCAACTAACAAGATTTTATTTCCTCTTGAAAGTATGTTCTCAACAAAAACATCATTCTATGGACTTGCGGACCTCAAGCTCCCTATTGGAGCTTTCTGAATTGTTTCTTACTTCATTTCTTGTGTGATGGTTGGTAAACTTTTATCAATAAACTCTAGTACATCTTCGTGGGCACGATACAAATTATAACTATGGAGTGGTTTTGCAATGACTATATCTATTGAAGGTAGTTTATCCTCATCTACAACTTGTTTATCAAGCCAAACAACTCAAATGGACATACTATTGGGAAAATACTTTTGAATTCAGTCATATCTCGACTTATTTCTTCAATCAATCAAACACTCGGGTCAGTTATGATCAAGATGAAACTTATAAGTGCCCTCCTTTGTAAGATTCCGTACTTTTTTCTTTATTCTTGCATAATATATGTGGTGTGGTTATATGAGGTGTATATGGCTTGGTATAGTACATTGCAGATTAAGATTACAAATGGGTGGCAATATGTCGGAACTAAACTAAAGTTTTAGGTCAAAGAGACCCCTTAAACAAAGTTCAGGATTAAAGAAATGGCTCTAGTAGCACTTCGCCCGTTTGAAAGGTTTAAATTATCCCATACCTTGGGTATAAGCCTATGAGTGTCTAACATGATAATAATAGTGTGTTACGAGGTATTATAATAGCACAAGGGTCGAATGTTAAGTTTTGAAATAAAGAAAATTAGCGAAACTAAAGTCAGCAAAAGTTATCGAAGTTTCTCTAATAATATTTTCTTAACTTTGGGTCAAATGTCTTGGATGTTTTATCCCAATATATAAAGAGTTACAAGGCTCGCGATATATCAATTTGAAGGCTTACGAGTCTAGTTTGCAACGCACAAAGCCCCATATCCAATCGACATAGGAGTAAAAAGTTATGAGGGTTTTACTGTGGACTGTCTGAGCAAAATCCGGGTCGCGAACTAGGTCGGGTCAAAAATATGGTATGTCAGCTTATTCAATGTTTTAACCCATAAAACACTTCTTTTCACTTTCTAACCAGAAAAAAAGTTGAAGTGAGGATTCTAATGGAGTTATTGCATGATGACCATTCAATGTTGCCCCCGTGCCTAGAAACGTGATCTATACACTTGGCAATCATTTTACCCTTCTATTAGCTGCTTTTGGAGCTAGGTTTTGAAGATATAAATTGGTAATTATTGTTGTTTCTTCAAGGTTTACACTTGTTTTGCTAAGGTAATCATCTTTCTTATTCTTCCTTCGGTGGTGTGACTTAAAAATATTATGGGAGACCCTTATTATTTATAACCAGTCATCTTTCCCCACTAAAGTTTATTATGAAAAATCTTTAAAGTAACTCATGATCTTTAAAACTCTCAAATATAACTTAAATGTTTAAACTATTAGAACACTTGATTTTTGAAATACTTCTTTTATAAATTATCTAAGAACCAAGAATAGGATCTAAGTAAATCACCTTAACTTGTTATGAACATCTTCAAGGTTAGGTTATATTTCTAAAATTCGAGTTAAGTTTTCAAACTTATTTGGAAGAACATATGAGGTTCCATGAGATGGTTACATGTCATACGAAAGTGATTACGGTGTTATGAGAATAAGAGTATAAACGGGCCAAGATTGGCAACATGACAACGGGAACATATATGTGTTATAAATCCATGAGATGACATGCTATGAATTCTACTCCCGAGCTATAATCATGAGGTATTGAGCCTATTGGCTATATTTATACGTATGAGATGTCGATGGCCACATATTGGAGAATATGATGTCGGTTAGCTATCGGGAAGCACCACCATTACTAGCATTTGGTTGGGTATGTCATGCACTTGCATCTATATATATGTATTCACGACATACGATTATACGAGCATACCATGTATATTTAAATAGTAAGAGGCCAAATGTCAGCCATGGAGATTATTTGAGTTTTAGTTTCAGGTGGTATCTCTATTACCCTTGTATAGTAGTTACTTATGATTCTACTTTTTGCTTTACATACCAGTACATTTTTTATTTGTACTGACGTCCCATTGGCTGGGGACACTTTTTTTTGTTTCGTGCGAGCAGGTTCAGGTAGGGATTCTGATCAACCCACCCGCTAGGATTCGGGTTCACCTGTGAGTTGGTAAGCTCAATCTTATCCTAGGGCTATCAGTGGATGTTTACTTTTGTTGTACAGTTTGGGTATAGTAGGGGCCTTGTCCCAACAGTGTTTATTTCACTCGTAGAGGCTATTGTGGACACAGTATTCTGGGTTTCCTTTTGTAAGTTTCAATCTCTAGCCTATAGACTTGGGATGTATATATATATTTGTGTGTGTGTGTGTAAGTAGGTATATCTTCAGTTGCGGCCTCATCGGCTAGCTAGTACATCTTTATTTATTTATTTTGGCTTGTCTACCATTGTTTGTATGGGTTATTGTCATACAGGTCATGACCTTCATGGTCCTTCACAATTCAGATGTTATGATGCCTGATCTTTTTGTCTCACAGTTTAGTTAACTAGTATGTTTCAGTGACTAACTTAATCAACTAGGTTATCGAAAACCAGTTACACCTCCTTATTTTGAGGAGTGACATCCTTGAACTAATTCTTGTCTCTCCTCAGGGATGATGAGATATCAATACAATCATCGATATCTATTATGTATAGAGCATTGAGGGGGTATGGGTCGAAGAATATAGAGGTGAAAGAAGTAAGGGAAAAGAGTAAGGAGGTAGAGAGAGAACATTGCTAGTCCAGGAGAATTGAATTCGATAGAAAAGGACAAGGTAATGGAAGGGGAAAAGAAAATTAAGGGAAAAAGGAATCAGGTTCCAAACATGGGGAAACAAATGGTAATCAGATCAATAGCATTTCTGATTTAGAGGAGATCAATGATACGGACAAACAAATGAGGAGAGAGAGGGAGGAGGATGAAGAAATTGACGGAAATATAGACATAGTGGCAAGGGATAGAGATTTATCACCAAGATAGACAAGGTTTTAATTAGGAGAGCTAAGCCAAGTTAGCGGCCACTTCCTTTGCAAGTGAAGACAAGATTAGACAATGGCATAATTTTCAACAGCTATCAGTGGAATGCAAAGAATTATGAACGCAAATATGTCAAACATTCCAATACTAAGGATCAAGGGAAGAAAGATTACATTTCAAGACCTATAAACATAAGCATGCATTACTTCATAATCATTTTCAATAGCAAACCTCACAAGTATGATATTTACAAAAAATGTTTTTGACATTATAGGCTTACATAGTTATGACCATTAAACTACCTAGTCTAGACTACGACAACTTACAAAAAGTTTCTCTAGCATTAAGCGAGGTCTTAGGGTCGGATGGGGAGTTACAGATCTGAGGTTAGAAAGGATATCCACAATGAAAGGGGTCAGGAGCGTTTGTATACTCCACTTATGCTTCAGCTAGAAAAAGGAAATTAGAGAGGAAGAAAATGGGGAAAAGAGGTAGAGAAAGAAGAAGGTCACTTACAGAGAGTTATGAGCTCAACCACAAGACTAGACGTATTTATCGAAACCACTTCTGGGATATACTGTTCCACCAAAATATGTATCTACAAGAGAAAAGAAGGAAGTTAGAAAACAGATGGAGAAGGAAAAGACCATGCTAAACAATCTTACCTCTATGAGTTGAGACAGAGGGTTAACATGGAAAACAAGAGAAAGGTGTTGATGATCTACAACAAAAAGAAGAAAAAGGGTGGATTCTTGACAGCTCCAAGCGGCGATATAGGGAGAAAGAAAATGAACTCAAATTTGGAAACCCTATCTTCTAGGGTTTTGATATAGAGGTTGGTAGTTCCAGTTAATGGACTTGGCTAAAAAATTCACGTTCTTTTGGGTTGATCCAGTTTTTGGATTGGTCTTGTTTTGTACAAATTTATTTGAAATGACTAAAAGGAGCTACAAGCCCCACTATTTAATTAAAATATAAATCTTTAACAATACACATGTTTCAAAAACATTTGTTTGAATTATTAATTGCTCAAAAATGTACAAAGATAAGTTTTGATCGGAGATAGATACGGATTTGGAAATAAGTTGATGTGGTCTACTACACCTTTCACCAATTTTGTATGAGAGTGTGTATATAGTAAAACCACCAAATTTCTTCTTTTTTAAGAGTTTAATGCCATACTAAACATGGAAGAAAGCATTTCACAAATGACAAATACATCGAAAAGGCTTATTTAAAGAAGAGAGAAAAAATTCTTACCTAAAAAAGTATTTACCGACTTCAAACAAATGAGGATGAGAACAATATTATGTCCACCAACATATATCCTCCCATTGATATAGCCTCCATAAGGTAGTTAAGAGAATTAGTGACCTTTTCTCTTTCCTTTCTTCCCAATTTTTTACCCATTAGTTTCCTATTGTATTCACAGTATTTTGTTCATAGATGATCGTGATCTTATATTGATTATTTAATCGATACAACTTCTCAAAATCTTCAAAAGAAATTATGGCAAAGAAGAGAATGTTGGTTAATGAGTAAATAAGAGTGGACATATTTTTGGTGAATTGAGTGTAAAACATTAACGTACTATTGTTGAACTTCTAATTCACCCTTTCTGTAATAAATATATTACTATACAATTAGATTTTTATTTGTTGAATGGGGTGAAATGGTAAACTAACCCTTAGATTACTGACCCCTGATTTTCCTAAGAAACATGTTATTCTATATGTTCCTTTGTTGAGTATTGCCATTGCATTAAGTAAAAACAAGTAAATTAATGACATAATTCTTTATCGTGGAAAACCTCGATTGATAAAGAGTTAAAAAAATACAACCTACACCTATATAGATCACTGAGGATCTAGAATTTTGTGGAAGAACTTCATAAAGTGTTTGAGGTCATGCGTATTGTTGATGCTCAAAGGTGTTTCTAGGATATGGTATGATCAGTGGAAGCAGAACATGGCAGAGGGGGAAACACTTTTGAGCTGGGTTGTGTTTGAGCATGCTTTCTAAGGGCGCTTCTTTCTCCGAGAGTTAAGGGAAGCTAAGGTGAGAGAGTTCTTGAATCTGAAACAGGAAGCTATGAGTGAGCAGGAGTACAACCTCAAGTTTACTAACATATCCTGCTATGCTCTTGAGATGGTGGCGGTTATGAGAAGCATGATGAGTTTTTTCGTGTCTGAAATATCCTGCTTATCGAGTAAGGAAGGTAAGATGCCTATGTTGATAGGGAACATGGACATAGTCAGGCTCATGATTCATATGCAACAGGTTGAGGAAGATAAGTTAAAGGATAAAGAAGAGTTTCACAATAAGAGGGCCAAGACAACAAGTCATGAAACTGGCCAGTAGAAGACTGAAATGGGAATCAATCATCTTTTCAACAAAAGTCATTTGGACCTGTCCCGTCATCAATTAGTGTACCTACACCAAGAAACAGGAATGATCGTAAGAATCATAGTTCCCAAAATTTCAGAGCTCGGGGTACTCAATCTCAAGGTAGTGTGGCGTAAGGGGATAATTGGACTCCCACTTGCACTAGGTGTGGCAGAAACCACCCAGGAAAATGTCATGATGGATCCAATGGTTGTTTCAAGTGTGGTCAAATGGGTCATTTTATGAGAGAGTGACCTAAGAACAGGCAGGGTAATAGGGGAAATAGAGCTCAATCTTCTTCAGCAGCTCCGGAGATAGGATTGATTAGAGAGGAGCTACTTCAAAGATAGGTGGAGAATCAATTCGTCTATATGTTATGGCTAGTCGCCAAGGTCAGGAGAACTCTCCAAATGTTGTCAC
This sequence comes from Solanum chiquidenum, assembly GCA_029582725.1. Lineage (NCBI taxonomy): Eukaryota > Viridiplantae > Streptophyta > Magnoliopsida > Solanales > Solanaceae > Solanum > Solanum chiquidenum. Next base: position 14,883 of record JAJOOS010008698.1, read on the forward strand.
TGGTATGTTTAAAGTATTTTCTATTGATATTAATGCATTACTTGATCCAGGTGTGAGCTTGTCTTTTGTGACTATTTATGTAGCCATGAGGTTCGGTATTTCTCCCAAACAACTTCTTGAGCCCTTTAGTGTTTCCATAACTGTTAGTGAGTTTATTCTGACAGAAAGAGTCTATCGTGATTGGGCCATCTATGTCTATCACAAAGGCACCGTGGATGACTTAGTTGAGCTAGACATTGTTGATTCTGATGTTATTCTAGGTATGGACTAGCTTCATGTTTATTATGCCTCAGTCAATTGAAAAACTCGAGTAGTCTGTAACACCCCGTATCCTAGATAGACCAAAAATGCAGATTTTGAGAAGTTGCAGGTGCAACTTACGGTCACCATCCACGGACCGTAGATCAGACCACGGTCCGTGCTGGTGGCCCGTGGTTTACCACTGCAGCCCCTCCCCAGAACTCAGTCAGAAAATCGACCAAGTCTCGACCCA
>JAJOOS010008700.1:0-16784 GCA_029582725.1 Solanum chiquidenum
ATATTCTCTAAACTATTAAATGTACTTATATTCTTAATCCTGATATAACTATTATGATCTGTATATATATTAATTATCGTTTTGATTTATTAAAAGGTGAGATTCTGAGATGGGTCAATATGCCTGGTAATATATATTAGTGAAATAATAAGTTAGTTGATGAAATTCATGTCTCGTTATAAAGATTGATTGATATGCCTTTTTGAGAAACTTATAAGTTTTCATCTTGTCAAATCTTGCAAGTGGATTTATGAATCCGACACATGAAATAAGTTAAGTAGTGCTCTAAAGGAAATTAATCATTAAATTAAGTTCGTCAGTAATTTAACTTATTGATTAGTATCTGAAATCTTAACATGGGGAATTACATAAGTGTTTAATGGGAAATTACGAAATATAAATAGAGGAGTGCAATTACGAATTTCTAATGAAATGATTTGTAATTTATTATGGTAAGAATAAATTCAAATTAATTATTTGAGTTATTTCCATAATAGGAAGCTCAGTAATTAATTTTGTGGTCCCTCTAGTGCCCATATATAACTAGAACTCAGAATCCTATTTCTATGGAAAAAGGAAGAATAATATGGTTTTTTCTAGTCTTCTAGAAAAACTAGGTTTTCTAGTCCTTTTTGAATTAGAAAGAAATCTCTATAAATAAGGATTCTCCTAACCTAGAAAAGTGATAAATTAGTTTTCTATCGATACTTGCCCACCCAAGTATTGAGAGAGTTCGGATGTGAACTTGGGATCACTGTAGAAGATCATAGTTGTTGTCTATCACTTGAAGGTCTTCTAACTTGTGGATTTGCTTAAAGGTATCTACTCACGCTTCAAGAGGTATTTATCGAATTAAATTTCAGCAAGTTTATGTGTTTTAGCATGATTATGTGTTCTAACATAAACGGTATTGGTTATCTATTATTCATGTAAGCAGTAAGATTCTGATATGTTTCTGCTGTGCATATAGTTTTCTAACAAATGTTGCGTCGTCCTACATGAATATTTAATCTGGTATCTTTTTTATTTGGTCACACCTGCTCTCTTTTTTGGGTTTATATCTTAGTTAATGGTGACTCAATATGTTTCAGATGGTAGCTATTTTGAAGCGGCCGTATTTTTGTTGATTATTTGATAGCTGATTGAAGTGAAGAATTTTTTGAGTTTTTGCCGCTAGCTGGTTGAAGTGGAGATATTTTGTTGGTTTCATGCTAGTAGCGGGTTGAAGTGAAGATATTACAAATTAACTTTAGTATTTCTTTTGTTGCTTTTATTCATATTTTTTAATCAACTCGTGTAATATGATTTTGATAAGTTGCGACTTGTGATTAGAATATAATATGCACCAGCTATTGCTCCATTAATCTAAGTTCAATTTATGCTCTAATATTGATATGGTCAGATGATAGGATTACAGGGGAAGAGGGAGAATTAATGTCATTACTTTTAAGCTAGTGAAGGATACCAATCTACATGTTTTGCATTCTTTATTTTTGGTAATTAAAGAAATGTTACCAAGTGAGAAGTTAAGCGACTTTCACACAACTACTAAGGTTGAAGCATGGTTGACGTTGAATCTAAACGATTTATGCTCTTATTTCTTGTCCCCTAATTTCAAACCCAACAAAAAACCTTGATCGATATGAGAAATATGTGATCATATAAAAATTGAAATAAGAATTTTGGAGTTGGACAAATGGTCCCAACCCTTGATAAGCACCAGAGCTACGTAAACTGTTTTGCAAGCAAACAAATCTCCAAAAATTGCATCAATTCCCTGTTAGTTATCATTGTTTGTTGCCCTTACAACAACATCAAGTATCATAGGTATTTCACCTTGGATGTAAAGCCTAGAGTCTATTAAAAACTATCTCTCTATCTTCACAAGGTAAGGATAAGATCTACGTACATCATATCCATTCCAAACTTCACTAGACATGAGTGTGCTCATTAAAAGTGCACCAAATGTGCTAATAAAATGTTTCAATGCACCAAATTTTTCCATTGATTATAAGCACATATGCTCAATTTACATTAGAATTCTCAATATTGATGCACCAGGTATTCTCAATAAAATATGCACCAGATATGTTCAAATTACACCAGATTCTACAATTACAAGGGACCAATTTTTTAATGTAAAATATGCACTTCAATTATATGAGCTAAAGCACCATATTTTTGAGAAAAGAAGTTGTCCATACAATTACATACACTAAAAATTACAGATCAACCTATGGAAACTGACTTGCATCATGATTCAAAAGATCAAATCACAATTAGAATGAAAGACTTCCAAAATTGCTTTCTATTAAAAATCACTTATCATCTTTGAATTGGAGTAGCAATTGGGGATTCAGAGATGAACTAAAAAGAGATAAGCTTCATCTTTCTTGACATTTTGCAGTAAAAAATAGTAGCTCTGTGTTAAATGAGAAGAGGGAAGTTTACTTTAATGGCTGAGGAGCAAAAAAATAATATCCACAAGCTCTTCTGAAACAGATCGGAAAAATGTAGAGAATGAAGCGTAAAGGGAAAACTTTTGACCGCTTTAATTTTTGCAAGTGGGGTCAGTGTTAAAGTTAACAGATTTTTTTTTATGTATCTATTAGTTTTAGGTCAAAGGATCAAATTGATCCTCTTTTATAATACATTAAGGACGAAATTTTTTATTCTGGGCGAGGCACAAGTATGATGTGGCAGACAAGAGTTGTATGAGGCCCATTTATATTTTGCCAAGTGGATCACTTTCAGAAAAAGGGGACACTCCTCTTTCTCTCTCTTCCTTTTAACGTTTTTGCCCTGTATCTTTTCACACATAAAGTAGAAAAATAAATACATTATGGATCCCACAATATACATTTGGCTGCTACATGTATATTGTGGGACCCATAACATACTTATTTCCCTACTTTTTCTTTTCTAATTTTAATCTTTTCTTTTACTTTTTCTTTCTTACTTGCATTTTCATTTTTGCTTGTTAATTCTCAGTGTAAATTTTATTTTTTATTTTTTGTTTTAATAAAGAAACTTTGAAACTCACACATGGTATCTATTATATATTTTATATCTCTATTACTATTTATTTGAGGGAAAATTAAAGTAATATGTTAAAAAAATTAAATGTACTTATTTTTGGATGAACTCAAGAAAATTGAGGATAGTGAAAATTCATGTAATCAACCCACCGAACTAACTAGTTTATGCTTTTCTTTTTTTACGTACTGAATTTTGATTTAAATTTACGATCATTATATAAGTTCTTAGTTTATTATTTTAATATTACTTTTTCTATTCTATATTATTTATTTTATTAAAATAGTTGTTTGAAATTTATTTTTTATAAAATCAAGATATAAGCAGTGTTTTTAATCCTAACAATTAATTGTTTTTTCTATAAATAAATTTTGTAAAATTGCAAAAATTCTTTTAAGGAATAAATTATTAAAAATATTATTTATATTTATAATTTCTTTAAGAGCATGTAAGAAAAGTAAATAAGCAAAATATTTATTAAATTTCACCCATCTTGATTTTTTAGAATAAAAATATGGTATAAATTGACGGAAATAATATGTATTTATGTTGGTGTTTATGTATGTTTTCATTTTTGAATTTCATGACAATAATATCAAAAAGACAAAACTTATGTAATTGTTTTTCAAGATCATTGATGTTCTTTCCGTTTTAGTTACTTATTGAAGAGTATTTGTGGATTGAAGTGTTTTTGGATTATGAAATTGTTGAGAGAAAAATAAAACATATTAAATATATACCTTCTTTATTTTTCATATTAATGATCTACTTTTTCTTTTACAAATTTCTTAAGAAAACACAAATAAAATATATACCTTAATTTTTTTTGGTAACTTTACAAATTTTATTTATACTTTCAAAAATAATTAATTGTTATAATAAAATTGTAATTAATCATATCTTTGTAAATTAAAAAATAATTTTATATAACTATTTTAAATAATATAAATAATTAATATAAGATGGAAAAACAATATAAAAATGTAATAAATAAAATGAGTCAAGCAAAATTTTTTGAATTTCATATTTTTCATGAATAAAGTTATTTAAGTATGAAAGTATAAAATTTGGAACAATTGTTTTAGAAAAGAAACCAAAGGAAAAAAGAGAGTAAAAGAAGTAAGAAAGGGCAAAAACGTTAAAAGGAAGAGAGAGAAAGAGGAGTGTCCCCTTTTTCTGAAAGTGATCCACTTGGCAAAATATAAATGGGCCTCATACAACTCTTGTCTGCCACATCATAGTTTTGCCTCGCCCAGAATAAATTTTTTCAATTAAGGACCATATAGATCATGTGGAATATATTAAGGATCAACATAAAGCAACACTTATATATCAAAGACCATTTTGATCATTTTCTCTCTCTCTATATATATATAGAAAAGACATAAAGTGATCATTTAAGTTGTCTCGAATTTTCAAAAAGACATCTTAACTTTGGTCCTATTACCCTACTAAATAATTTTGAACATATATTATCGGATCCGACTCCCCTCCATTACCCCTTTCCTCCATTTCATCAAGTGCACGTATAGATTAGAGACATGTGTCATATTTAAAGTTTAAAGATCAAGATTATATCATAAGAATAAATATCATAACCATAGTTAAGTCAATTAATTTTAGAATACTACTCTCCAAATTTGGTAAAAATTACAATATATTCCATACAAAATTTGATATTTATTAATATCTTTAATTTCATCTTATATTTTTAATTACAATTTAATATTTAAATACAAAATTATAATATGAAATTAATGATTATAACTCAAAAGTCATTCAACTATTGATATTTTACTTAGAAAGTCAGTCAACTATTGATATTTAACTTAAAAAGTCACCCAATCAATTTAAATATTTTCTTTTCATTAAATTTTGTTGAAATCTAATTTTATTTTAAACTATTTTTATAAGAAATAAGAACATATCTATTTTATTTATCTTACTAATCCACTCCTATTATTTATTTATTTATTTATTTTTAAAACGTACTGTAGCAATAGACAAAAAAAAAAAGCATATTCCATTCCAACAATTGTTTAGTAGAATTAAATAAGGTGAAAATGATCCAAAAAAAGGAGAATATTGGCATTGATCGGAAGTAATTAAAAGAACGCAGAATAGCAATCTTTTATCATTTAAAAATAATTGGTTTAAAACTAAAAATTTATAATTTAATATTTAAATGCAAAAATATAATATGAAATTAATGATATTAATAAATATCAAATTTTGTATAGAATATATTGTAATCCGTACCAAATTTGGAGAGTAGTTTTCTAAAATTAGTTGACTTAACTATGGTTATGATATTTGTTAATATAATATAATCTTGACCTTTAAACTTTAAATATGACACATGTCTCTAATCTAGACGTGCACTTGACGAAATGGACGGAAGGGTTAATGGAGGGAAGCCGAAGCCGATATTATCATATCATTTTTTAGTTAGCCCAGATTTTAAGAAGCAGGTGTTCACACACCAATCACTACATGACACGTATTAATTTAATTAAAAATGTTATTTTTTTCAAAGTTTTTTTCTTTTTTCTCTCTCTCTTACTTTTTGACTTATTTTAATTTTGATTTCATATTAAATTACACTTCATCTTCCACCACCATTGAAGTGATTCATCCCTCCATTTTCTTTATTTTTCTTCACCTCCCACCCTCACCCCTCACCCCCACCCCCACGTCAAGTTGAATCACTCTCCCTTTTTTTCTTTTCTTTTTCTTCTTCTTCTCCGGTCAAATTCTTTATTTCAATAATTTTTTTATAAAAAAGAATTCATACTATTTTCTAGCCTTTATTGATAACAAAACTAATTATTTTTCTAAGAAAATTTAAAATTTTAAAGGTATCATCAATTACTCCTTTTCATATAACTTCAAAATTAGATGATAATTTTAAAAGAATCAATGTATTCCCCGAAAATTGAAATAACTTAATTGAAATTGGATTAGAAAAATATATATGATACTTCCTAAGTGAAATCTAATGGGTTTATCAAATTATTCGAAATATAAGAAAATATTTAGGTAAAATTTTAAAATTAAAGAGAGTAAAACTAATAGTAGAAAAAAAGAAAGGTGAAATTGTGGTAAAAATGGTAACATTGAAAGTAAGAAACTTTAATGGAGATAACAGAGAATATTTGAAGAAGAAAGAGGAAAAAATGTTAAAATAATAAGAAAAATAAGAAAATATATTTTATAATAAAATACTTGTAAAAATAAAATTATATTAGTTATTTTAGGTTGCTCACTCTCTTTGAGAGAGTGCACACACTCTCTATGTTAGGTAGACAAAAAATGATGTAATAATATGCGTTCAAGATTGTTTAGTGGGGTAATAGGACGCCCGCATATTTAAGGTGTTTTTTTGAAAATTTGGGACAAGTTGAGGTGTTACTTTATGTATTTTCGCTCTCTCTCTCTCTCTCTCTCTCTATATATATATATATATATAACTTACAGAAGCAGAGTTTGCACAGAGTATAATTTTGTAAGTACAACAACATTTTCTTTTGGGAAAAATGATAAATATACCCTTGAATTACTGTAAATAGTATATAGATACTCTCCGTCATACTTTTGGGCCATTGGTGCCCCTACCGTCAAAAAACTAGAGCATATATGCCCTTCACTCGATACTTTTGGGACATTGGTGTCCCTGCCTTCCAAAAACTAGGGCATATATGCCCTTCACTCGATACATGAGACACTACCCAATGTCTCAAATTAAAGATGACATTGGGACACAACCTAATTACACAAACAATCCTATCATATTTACTAATTCTCCTATAATTTGAAATAATTACATTTCATATCACTAATTAATAATTTCATACCAATTTTTTAGTCAAATACACCAAGATACATTTTACCCAACCAAACATGAGAAAATTGGAAAACATTTACCGGAAAATGGTTTCCTTCATACCAAACACACCCTACGTTTGTCAAAAAATTCATCAAGCTTTAAAAAAGAGTCCGGAGCCAAAAGGGTAATTTTTTTCCTTTAAAAAACATAAACGGTATATCAAAAAAAATTAAACCAAAAGGGTAAAATCGCTCTTGAGGAAGCGATATCTTTAGTACAAAATTGACTACGTTTATGCTGTTAAAAAAATAAATTAAAATCGCTGCCTAAACAGCGATATCATCTAAAAAATATTTATTTTTTAAAATTAAAAAAGCAGCGATTTTCTTAAATTTTTTATTTTTTAAAATATGAAATCGCTGAACATGCAGCAATTTTCCTCAAACATTTTTTAAAATTTATATCAGTAGTACTTGAACAATAGGTAGTTGATACATGCAATTTTTTTAGGAATTATTTTTGAACAATAGGCCAAAGCAAAGATAATTAAAAAATTAAAAAAAATTGAGGAAAATTGCTGCTCATGCAGCGATTTCATTTTACATTTTTTTTATAAAAAAAATCTTAAGAAAATCGCTGCTCGCTGCTGGAGCAGCGATTTTAATTTTTTAATTTTTTTTTGAAAAAATCGCTGCTGGTGCAGCGATTTTAGTTTTAAAATATTTTATTTTTTTTTGATAAAATCGCTGTTGTGGCAGAGATTTTAATTTCTTTTAACGGCATAAACGGAGTCAATTTTATACTAAAGATATCGCTCCCTCAAGAGCGATTTTACCCTCTTAGTTTAATTTTTTTGATATACCGTTTATATTTTTTGAAGGAAAAAAGTTACCCTTTTGACTCCGGACTCCTTTAAAAAATTATCTAACTCATTTTGGACTCCTTTAAAAAATTATCTAACTCATTTTTTCTATACTCCTTCAAGCGTACTAACCCAAATGGAAAAAAAATCAATCCTTTTTTTACTCGGTCATAAAATGAATTTGGGTTGGATCTCAATAAAAGAGGAATTGAGTTCTTTTTACTTAGATCGGCTTGGAGGAATAAAAAAAATCATGACTGAGATAATTTTTTAAAGTCAAGTGAAAATTTTCAAATTTAAAAAATCAGTTTCATAATTTCTTGTAATTTAGTCTATTAACAAAAAGGATAAATATACATTATTTGTTAAATGATGAGATATATACATCATTTATAAGACGATAAAAGTAGCTATATATGCGTTAATTTTTTAATAAAAAATATATATTTTCTTTAAATCACAAAATTAAAAGATATATTTACTTATTTGCTTTTAAAGATAAATTCACTTGTGTTGAGTGTCTTGTGTGCAATGTATACTATTGTTTGGTTGGAAAATCATCTTCATGGATGGGATAGAGTTGTCATAGTATTACAATCAATGAACGACTAATATGAACTCAAATTTTATGTGATACTATTTTCTTTTTTAGTTTGTTTTAAAAAAGAATATTATTTTACTATAATAATGTTACTCTCAAAAAAATTTTACCATTAATAAAAATGATATATAACCGTACAAATATTTAAGAATTGTTTTATACCATAATTCTTAAAAAGTTAAAAAAGTATTATATCAAATCAAAAAGTGACATATATGTGATACTCTTTTCTTTTTTAGTTCGTCTTAAAAAAGAATATTTTACTATAATTAGAAATAATTTTACTCTCAATTCTTTTTTTACCATTAATAAAATGATCTACAACCATACAAATATTTAAGAATTATTTTAAACTATAATTTTAAAAAGTTAAAAAAATATTATATCAAATCGAAAAGTGACATATAAAATGAAACTAGAGAGTAATTTCCTTTGATTCTTTTCCTTTCTTTAAGGAATCATCGTAAATTGAAAGAAATAAAAAGTGGGGTTTTGAAAAGAAATAATTTTGTTAAGAGAGAACAACCACTTTAGTCGAGGGTTTCCTTCCTAGACAACAGCTGCGCAGCTCTCATGGCTGCTACGACCATTGAACGGCCTCCTTTCGAGGTTGTCCAGCCCGCCCCATCACCCCAAACCACCACATACGTCATCCTTTTCAATTCCAATACTAAAAATTCTAAACAATCTGTCCTAATTAACTCAAAAACAATCGCAAAATCTATCGAAATAATTCATGGAGAACCTACTATCACGTTTTCAATGGAGGAAAGGCAAGACTTTATGATTGAAGAGGGATTACATCAAGCAGTGGTATTTAAATTATCCCATCGTGCACCAGATTTGAAGGTATTAAGGTCAATTTTACAGAAATAACTTGGTACCAAGGGAAATTGTTTAATTGGCCTACTTGCTACAAGATAAATTTTGTTGAGATTTGATCAATATAAAGATTATGTACTAGCCTTATCTCGCTCAGTTAATTATCTTCTCTATAATGGAGAGGAGCACCAATGTAGGGTTTTTCCATGGTCCATTCGATATAATTCTAAGGAGAAAACGACATTAGCTGTGGTTTGGATTTCTTTACCGAACTTATCTCCAGATTTATTTGCAAAGAAGTCTTTGTTGTCTATAGCATCGGCAGTTGGGAAACCAATAGCTATAGATGAAGCTACTCAAATCAAGTCAAGACCTAGCACAACTAGGGTCAAGGTTATACTTGATCTAATGGAAAAGCTTCCAAATCGTATAAGATTGCAGTTTGTGGATGGAAAATCTGGTAAGTTGATCGAGGTTTTTCAGGAGATTGTATATGATAATCTACCTTTGTATTGCAATTATTGTAAGCACCAAGGTCATGATGAAGATAGTTGTCGTTTGATCTAGCAAAGAAATCAAAATAACAAATAAATTGATGATATAATTGAAGTTGCTTCAAAAGGTACTATCGATAGTGAAAAGTATCAAGGTGATGCGAGAGAAATACTAAATGAAAAAAGAAAGGTTGTAGATGTCGATCAAAGTAAAGCTACTTCTTTAGATCGACAGTTGGTTGTTGTAACTTCTGAGAAAAATCGTGCACACTCAATGGATGTTGTTACAAGTAATATTGGTGTTCAAACAATTATCGAAAATAAAGGGGGAACGCCAAGAGTTGGGGTTGATGCGCCGCGAGTTGGTTCAGGCAAAAAAATAATAGATTCAGGACACAAACTAATGGACACCTGATGTTGAAGATGCTGAAAATTCTGGGCAGCATGTTTTGCAAATTGAAACCAAGAATGCAACTAAAAATTGGACACTAGTTGCACACAAAAATTCAACTAGTAATCGAAGCCTTTCCCCGACTAGTCAAAATAATTCTCCATATAGTGAAAAGGGTGCTACTAGAAATTTTCATGACAGTGAGAAGAGGTAAGATATTAGTAATGCCGCAAGAGACCTATTATGTTCGAATAGCTTTGATGCTTTATCGAAGACTACTGAAAAGCAAGTAAAGTTAACAGAGAATGACAACGATTTGATCCAAGAGAAGCAGGTCTCACCACCTACTTTGAATAGAAAATTAAGTCCAGAAGCTCCCGTATTTGTGCCTAAATGTGTGATTGCAAAGAAGAATGAGTCAAAGGCCTCAGTGTAAAATACAATTGATTTTGGCAAGGATTCGCTTGATGAAGATGAGGAAGACAATATGCTTGATTTGGGCGAGGATTCTCTTGATGAAGATGAGGAAGATATGCTGGACATATGCTTTGATAAAGTGGCTAGGGAAGGAGATATATCACCTAGGCAACAAAGAAGTTGAAGCAACAAAAGCAAAAAGAAGACACATGGAATACAACATAGTTGGGACGGTAAAATGACTGAGGAGTTTGTTCCTAGACACGTACCGATGCGACAGGCAAAGCAGAACCATCTGGCAGTATCAATAGGTTCAACAAGATCAAATAAATTCATAAAGAAAGTATGAATTATCAAGTGTTGTTGGATAGGTTTGAAGAAGAAGACAAATGGAAAATACTTCAACTTACTTTTGATGGGAAATCAATCTTTTTTAATTCATGCGTTTGTATTAGAAAGTTTGAGGCTGATAACTCAACTTTCTTCTTGATTGACATATTTTTACATTATTTAAGCATTCTTATTTGTAATATCATTATAGAGTGTATTACAAACTCTATGGTGATCAGAAAATAAAAAATAAATAAAAATAAAAACACTTTAGTACGGAAAGGAATACGATTTGACAAATCAAAGAAAATTGCCCATACATTATTGATAAAAACAATTATTGATAGACATCAAATATGACAAACATTTAATTTCCAGTTAAATCCTTGCCAGCTCCATGATACATATAACATATTAGAGAAATTCTACCTCTTTCTTTACCAAAAGGACATACAAGTAGCAGAGAATGCAAATAAATGGCAATATTTTGATCTGGTTATGTTTTATCTCCAATGAAACAGGAATTTTTCAATTAGTCTAATTAATTTTTTCCCCTGATAGATGATGTTAATTAATTTAATTTGCAGAAACTTTATCCAAGGTAAAGTGATTTTGAGTCTCTTCTTCAAGATTTTAGCGTGACATTTATTTTTTTTACAGAAATAGGTGCATTGGATTCTCGATCTCTTTTATTTAAATCTTCAAGTAGTATATGGAAAGATAAAAGAAGAAGAAGAAGAAGACAGAGTGGGTGGGGGACAACAACGACGGCGGCGGCGACCTTAAGAGGAAGAAGAAGCGTTAAAAGTAAATGGGGCTTTCTTCTTTAGGTTTGTAGATAGTTTGTTAAATGGGTAATGGGGCGAGTTAAACGGATATTTGAAATTTGGGTTAAATATTTTGTCAATCCGAGTTGAGGCGTAGGATTGTGCCAAGTGTACAAAATGAGTCTTCCGTTAGTGGGAGGGCAAATGTGCACTAGTTATTGGACGGCAAGGGTACTCATGGACGAAAAGTATGACGAAGGGTATTGACATACCATTTTTGAAAGTTCGGGGGTATATTTGTCCCTTTTCCCTATTAATAAAAAGTGTTAAAGTATTTACTGGTATTATTAGTTAATTGTCATTAGATCAAATGTTGATATATGCTTTAGAGACACTTACAAAGAGTGTTAATTACCTCTAAAAAATATTTAGTGACAATTGACCTATTGCGGTTAATTAATTATTGTTAATGATCATTTTTGTGTAGTGTGAGTGATCCTACATCAAATCAGGACGAGAACCTTGGAGTACTCTTTATAAAACTTGATCAATCCTCTTTCCTTTGAACTACCTTTTGGGACATGAGTGGAGATTAGGGGTGTGCAAAACTCGAATCGATTGATAAACCAAATCGAAAAGGCGTTATTGGCTTATAGCTATTAGGTTAACGATTTTTTAATGGTTTTATGAAAAAATTACCGGGTTATTGGTTTGGTTTTGATTTTTTAATATTGGGTAAACCGATAACCTATTAAGACGGTAATAATTTACTACTTTACCTGTACATAAATATTAAATATTAATCTCAATACCTTACTAGTTACTGCATTTGCCCTTTAGCCTTCAATTCACACTTTACAGTAACTTTGAGTTCACAACTTCATATTATCCAAAACGTCAAAACCTAAAGTAAGAACCCTATTCCTCTTAATTTTCTCTTTGTGTTACACTTGTTTAGTTCTTTGCATGTTTGTTAGTATTGTTTCTATTTTATGAGCATTTGTAAAGTTACATTATTGTCTTATCGTGTCAAATTATTAGAGAAGTCATATATTTATTTTATAAGCATTTTCTTATTTGTTAAACAAAAAACCAAACCGATAATATTGATTTGATTATTGACTTAGCATAGTTAAAAATTGAAAACCGATAAATTGAACCAAACCAACCCATGCACGCCCATAGAAGATCTTGATAGGCCCAACATGATCTCTAATGTTTTCACCTTGTTCACAATTAGAAATTTAAAATTGGAAAATTACTACCTAAGCAAACATAGGTATTATATCAATTTTACATATATATAGTTATACTTTGGGATTTTACATTATATGTCCATGCATTTTGATTTGATTTGAGTTAGATTTTTGAACACCCTAAGCCCATTAACTTATGCCTCGAAATAAAGTGTCATTGGATTAAAACAAAGTTTTGTGCTGTTCATCACTTTTCGAGGCCCCATTGAGAGTTGCAGGATTTTGTCGTTGTATGAGTGTTAAATCACACTCAAAACTCTTCCGCCACATGTTCTAATCGGTGTGTTGTGGTCCTTTTTCCAGATAGCACTAATACTTCACGCTTACAAGTTACAACTATTCTGAACTATGTCCACCACTATAACAAAAATAGTTTTAGCGACAATAAATATGCATATTAACAAAGTAAATTTTCTTTACCAGTATTAGTTCGTTGTCATTAGATCTAATGTCGCTATAAGTTTTAGAGACATTTACAAAGAGTGTTAATTGCTGCTAAAAAATATTTTTTAGCGACAATTAAGCTATTACCATTTACTAATTGCCGCCTGATGTAGTATGATTAGGGGTATTTACGGGTCGGTTTGGATCGGTTATTGTTCAAAATCATAATCAAACCAACTTAATCAGTTTTAAAATTATCAAAACCAAACCAAACCAAATATAATATACATTTATCGGTTTGGTGATTATCGGTTTCGGTTTGATTTGGTTATTCGGTTATTAACCATACACAAAAATAAAAGAAACAATTCATATAAAATGTGAAAAAAGTGACAACAATCCATTCAAAACGAAAAATAGTTAGAATGACTTAAATTACTGAACTTTTGATCACTAAATTTACTATCAATAAAGTTTTAAAATTCACTACACTGGTCTAAAAGGAAGATACAATAACATTTTCAATCCCACAAAGAATTGTCATAGACACTCATATACATGAAATCAATAAGATAAATGTTTCATCTTGGACATTTTTGCTTTCAATAAGTAAATTATAAAGAAATTTTAATGAAAATATGTATAAGATCTTTAAAATTGTTTATAAAAATAATATATTAAGTATGCATATTAATAAAATATATGTATATAATTCATCGGTTCAATTCGGTTATTTCTTTGGCTTTTTTCTAATAAAATCATAACCAGACCAAATACTATCGATTTTCAAAAATCTAAAACAAAACCAAACCAAACCCAAATAAAATTGGTTTTATTTTAACGGTTTGGATCGATTTTAATCCAAACCGTGAACACCCCTGATCGAAAATTCATGTGTAAAGTTTGAACTGATTTACATATTGAGTGCATATAATTATACCACATGAGATATGAAAAAGTTATGAATTTCATGAACTATAGATACAATATAATTAATACAAAATGTCATACTAATTTAACTTCTCTCCATGAGATTATTAACTTCAGAAAACTCCACTAACTTCCCCCTTTTTTCAGCCTTGTCCTTTAAATCATCAAGATAATGTTGATACATATATGACACAAATCCCCAAATTGCCAACACCATTGACATCACTTTAATACCACTCAACTTGTCATGAAGAAATATCACAGCCAAAACAGGAGCCACAGGCAAACCTAATATACTAATTACATTTGAAAATAATGAAGACACTTTAAAAATTAACCCTACTGAACCAACAGTATAAAATTGCCAACAAATAGATGTCCCAATTAAATTTAAAACATAACTAATTTTCCCTAATTCATATTCATTCATTTCTTTCACTAACTTTTTCCAATCCCCGCTAGCGAAAAGCCCTATTAACAATACCATAGTCGCACTTATCGACTGATAAGTTGACATTTCTATGATCAAACGAAAGCTTTCTTTCTTAAAGATTTTTTGAAGAGCGAGTTGTGTTATAGAAAGCATCAACGCGTATCCAGCAGAGGCAGCTAATGTAGACAAAAATCCGAATATATATTTTTGTCTAGACGTTTTATTATTGGTACGTTCACTAGAATCGTCGTTGTGGAGAACTAGGAGAGAAGAGGAGATAGTGAGAATTACTAATGAGTTTACTATGTAAGGGGTGAATTTTTGTTTATTTAGGAAGTATGAAAAAATGGCATTGAAACCTAATTGACTAGCACAAATAAGTGAATAAGTTGTAACAGGAAGATATTGTAGACCTATAGTGTATAACATACAATTTCCAGCTATAAATAAACCTAGTATAGTATAAAGTGATGAAACAATTATAAAAGATGGTTTTATAATTATTTCAATGTTTTTATTTTTATTTTTTGGTTTTATAAAAAGGAAAGGGATGAGAATTGGGAAGGCTATAGTTTGTACTAATGTGGCCAACCATTTACTATTTCCACCTTTTTCAAAATATATTCTACCTAAAAGTGTACCTATAGCTTGGGTAGATAGAACTAATATTGAATAAATGATCATTTGAATCCACCATTTATAATGTACCAAAGTTGGACCTTTTGATTGAGGTTCATTTTGAGAGATGATTTCTTCCCTTTTAACTTCTTCACCTGCTTCAAATAAGATTTCATAATTAGTGACCAAGTAGATAAAACAAAGTACTTGTACTATAATTAAAGGCGGAGTCAAAATTTCAATTTTATAGATTCAAAATTTTAATATGGCTAGTTCAAAGGTTAATAGTTGAGCTCTAAACTTATACATAACGAATTTCTTGTCACAAATATATTATTTAAGTAAAATCTAATGGATTCGAATGAATCCGTAGCTGGACTTCTAGATTCGTCCCTAATTATATTATCAATTTTTACTCTTTTGTGCAGGTGGCTTATTTCACATATGGTCTATATATAAATCTTGTATAAGCATAATACATAAATATGTCTTTTAACATAAATTCAGCTGACATCTATGTCCTTCAACTTTGGGTATCCATAAATAGACACTTAAATTTGTATAAAATTGAACAATCGTGACGAATGTGTCTATTTATTCAGTTTTATACAAGATTAATATATACTTATGCACATCCAAAATTAGAGGAGGACACATTTATGTATTATCCCTTTATTATAATTGAAAAATCACAAAATTTGCCACATTAAAGTTATTTAACTTTACCCCGTTATATTTGTGAAGTGGTGAAATATTATTATTTTTCACATTAAAATAACTCAATTCTGTGTGATTTTTAAATGAACTATATTACACTAAACTGATTGAACCTCATCAAAATGTTGAACATTGTCTATTAGAACAAAAAAAATGAAAGAACTCTATTTTGTCAAAGTAAAATTACGAAGGTGCGTACTTATCCTAGTTAAGAAATAATATACGATAATACGAATGTTGAAAACTAGGGTAAAAGAGTAATAGGTAATCGACTGTTGCGATATATTTATGTTGAGAGGCAGGGGATTAATAGTTCTATTTAGTACTCATAGTATTTTATTCTACAACTTTTATTATTATTTATTATTTTATTTTATTTGTTTATCTTGTTATTTTATTTATCGTTATTTTCCTTTCTATCTTGTTTTGGGGTTCCACTTCTTTTGAGCCAAAGAATCTATCGAAAACAATCTCCTAATCTCGCAATTAAGATAAGAATAGAATTTGTATACATCATACGTACCCCTCATATCCCACATATGAGATTATTAATAGAAACGAAGAAGAGATGAGATTGAAACTTTACTTATTAGATCTTAAACACTGCATTAAACAATAACTATGTCTATATTAACAAATCTCCATATATAATATACTTTTCTTCTGCCAAAAATTTTCTTGATGCATATATTTAAATTAAAGGGAAAAGGGTAAAAAATGCCCTTAAACTATGTGAAAGGAATAAAAATGCCTTCCGTTTATAGTTTGGCTCAAAAATGCCCTTGCCGTCAATACTTTGGTTCAAAAATGCCCTTGCAGTCAATACTTTGGTCCAGAAATGCCCCTATAGTTACTAAATGGGTCAAAAATGTCCTTTTCCGAATAAGTATATTATTTTTT
>JAJOOS010008701.1:0-13837 GCA_029582725.1 Solanum chiquidenum
GGGAGTTTATATTTTGATTTTAAAAACATTTAGTTAAAGTGTAATGATTTTTTTGTACAGGAAGAACCAACAGTGTCATCATTATCGTGATAGAGTGGTATGCATGTCAAGTTAAACTATATTTGATTAAGATATGTTGTGTCTCTCTTATATCCACTTTTTATTTTAATTTGATTTAAAGAGACAAACAACAAATAAAGAAAGGACATAAAATACATTGCAATTCACAATTTAAAGGTGATTAGTAAATATTTAACAAAAGTTTGATTCCTTAATAATCTCATATAAGCTAGTAAACCTGAGTATTCCTTTATTTTAGCGATATTCAAGATACTATGATATTGCTATTACAAGACAAATTCTAAATACTATAATATTGGCAGATAAATAGGTCAACTAACGTATCAAATATTGAAATCCTCCTTTTTATATGCTTGTAAAAATCTATATATAGCTAAATGAAAAACTATTGGAATATCAAAACTTCATTTGCTCTTAACACATGTTACTCTAATCTTCTTGCATCTGCAGAAAAAATGGCTCAACATTACAAATTGTCCTCCATCTTATTGCTTGCATTTTTCTACTTTATACATGACCACATGATTACTACTATAACAGCACGTCGCATTCTACAAACTCCTAGTTTCTCAACGCCCACTACCCCTAGTTTCGCAACGCCTACTACCCCCAGTTTCACCAATTCCCTCGGTCTTTCAAAGCCTGCTAGCCCAAGTTTCTCCAATTCCCCTAGTCTTTCGAAGCCCGACACTCATAGTTTCTCAAAATCTGAGACCCCTAGTTTCTCAAAGCCAGAGACTCCTAGTTTCTCAAAACCCGAAACTCCTAGTTTCTCAAAGCCCGAAACTCCTAGTTTCTTAAAGCCCGAAACTCCTAGTTTCTTAAAGCCTGAGACACCTAGTTTCTCAAAGCCCGAAACTCCTAGTTTCTCAAAACCTGAAACCCCTAGTTTCTCAAAACCTGAAACTCCTAGTTTCTCAAAGCCCGAGACCCCTAGTTCCCCAAGGCTCGAAACTCTTAGTTTCTCAATGCCTGAGACCCCTACTTTCTCAAAGCCTGAAACTCCTACTTTTTCAAAGCCTGAAACCCCTAGTTTATCAAAGCCTGAGACTCCTACTTTCTCAAAGCCCGAGACCCCTACTTTCTCAAAACCAGAGACCCCTAGTTTCTCAAAGCCTGAGACTCCTACTTTTTCAAAGCCCGAAACCCCTAGTTTCTCAAAGCCCGAGTCCCCTAGTTCTCAAAAGCCTAATACTTCTACTTTTTCAAAGCCTGAGACCCCTACTTTCTCAAAACCAGAGACCCCTAGTTTCTCAAAGCCAGAGACCCCTAGTTTCTCAAAGCCTAAGACTCCTACTTCTCCAAAGCCTGAAACTCCTACTTTCTCAAAGCCCGAGACCCCAAGTTCTCTAAAGCCTGAGACTCCTAGTTTCTCAAAGCCTGAGACCCCCAGCTTCCCAAAGCCCGAGACTCCTAGTTTCTCAAAACCTGAGACGCCAAGTTCCCCAAAATCTGAGACTCCTAGTTTTTCAAAACCCGAGACTCCAACTTTCTCAAAGCCTGAGACTCCGAGTTCCCCAAAGTCTGAGACCTCAACTTTCCCAAAGCCTGAAATCCCAAGTTCTCCAAAGCTCGAGACCCCAAGTTCTCCAAAGCTTGAGACCCCTAGTTTCTTAAAGCCCGAGACCTCTAGCTTCTCCAAGCCCGAAACCCCTAGTTTCTCAAAGCCCGAGATGCCAAGTTCCCCAAAATATGAGACTCCTAGTTTTTCAAAACCTGAGACCCCAACTTTTTCAAAGCCCGAGACTCCGAGTTCCCCAAAGTCTGAGACCCCTACTTTCTCAAAGCCTGAAATCTCAAATTCTCCAAAACCCGAGACCCCAAGTTCCCCTAAGCCTGTGACCCCTAGCTTTTCAAAGCCCGAAAGCCCAAGCTTCTCAAAGCCCGAGACTCCTAGCTTTTCAAAGCCTGAGACCCCAAGTTTCTCTAAGCCCGAGACTCTAAGTTTTTCAAATCCTGAGACTTCAAGTTCCTCGAAGCCCGAGGTGCCAAGTTCTCCAACCCCCGAGATGCCAAGTTTCACAAAACCCGAGACTCCTAGTTTCTCAAAACCTGAGACTCCAAATTCTCCAAAGCCTGAGACCCCAAGTTCCCCAAATCTAGAGACCCCTAGTTTCCCAAAGCCCGAGACTCCTAGTTTCTCAAAGCCTGAGACTTCAAGTTCCCCAAAGCTTGAGTCTCCAAGTTCCCCAAAGCCTGAGACCCCTACTTTTTCAAAACCTGAGACCCCTAGTTCTCCAAAGCCTGAAACTCCAAGTTCTCCAAAGCCCGAGACCCCTAGTTTCTCAAAGCCAGAGACTCTTAGTTTCTCAAAGCCCGAGACGCCAAGTTCCCCTACGCCTGAGACTCCTAATTTCTCAAAGCCCGAGACTTCAAGTTCTCCAAAGGCCGAGGCTCCTACTTTTTCAAAACCTGAGACCCCAAGTTCTCCAAAGACCGAGACTCCAAGTTTCTCAACGCTCGAGACTTCTACTTTCTCAAAGCCCGAGACCCCAAGTTCCTCAAAACCCGAAACCCCAAGTTTCTCAAAGCCCGAGACCCCTAACTTTTCTAAGCCAAAGACTCCTAGCTTTTCAAAGCCCGAGACACTAAGTTCGTCAAATCCCGAGACATCAAGTTTTCCAAAGTTTGAGACTCTTAGTTCCTCAAAGCTCGAGACTCCAAGTTCCCCAAAGACCGAGACTCCAAATTTCCCAAAGCTTGAGACCCCGAGTTCTCCAAAGCCCAATACACCTAGTTTCCCAGAGCCCGATACCCCAAGTTTCTCAAAGCTTGAGACCCCGAGTTCTCCAAAGCCCAATACACCTAGTTTCCCAGAGCCCGATACCCCAAGTTTCTCAAAGCCTGAGACCCCAGGTTCTGAGACCCCAAGTTTTCCAAAACCCGAAACTCCTAGTTTCGAAAAGCCTGAGACACCAAATTCCCCAAAACCTGAGACACCAAGTTCGCCTAAGTTTGAGACCCCAAGTTCTCCAAATTTTGAGACTCCTAGTTTCTCAAAACTCGAGACCTCTAATTCCTCAAAGCCCGAGATTCCAACAGCCCCAGAACTCGAGACTCCTAGTGTCTCTATGCCTGAAATACCAAGTGTGCCAAAGCGTGAGCTACCAACTACCCCAAAACCTGAGATCCCAACTTTTACAAAGCCTGAATTACCAGTTGTTTCAAATTCTGAGATTCCTAGTGTGATAAAGACAGAAAATCCAAAACTTTCGAAACCAACATTGTCAACTTCTCCATGAGTAACTATGGTGTTATTCATGTGTCATGACTTGTGCTGGCTAACAGACGAACTTGATCGCATATGAATGAGTTGACAATGGGTTAGATGCGAATGGATAAATTATTGCGCCTAGACGATATTTTATGTGAATAAAAATGGGTTGAATGATGGATGATATTATAATATCCACTTATTATCTACTCATAAATTGTAGAAAATTGAAATTAGTTATTAATTAATAAAGTGAAGCACTTTCTTTTTCTTTATTTTTTTATTTTGGTAAGCCAACTTACATTGCTTTTCACTTTGTTAGATGTTTATTTTTTCTTAGTCAATATTATTATATTTAGAAGCTATAGTTTCTAACTTTTGCTACGAAGTTTTTGGATGCTAAAACGGTAGATGCTAAAATTAGAGATCATTGAATTAAACTACAAAAGGTTACATAATATATACTTTATATATTGGTATTCAGTTACTTTGAAACAAAATAATACGCACATAGTGGCAACAAAAAACTGGAGGAATTTTGAGTTAGATATACATATATATATTAGGTAATTACCCACATGATGACTTTATTAATAATTCTCAACTAATAACCGAATAATAGAAATAACTTAAAGATCATTGCAATATTTTTGAACATAAATGCAGAGATTCGATATTATTACATATCTCAAAAGGCTATGATGAATGATTGCAAATATCGTACTTTTTGATCAATTTTATCTTCTAATGCACGTGTTTTTCTGATGTTAACATTTTTTTCTTTATATAATGTCTTCTCAATATTGCATGATCTATTAAAAAATAATTGTGCATCATTTTTTTTCTATTCTTGTGTACACAAAGAATTGAATATTTTAACTTCACAGCATACACTATACTATTATATAAAATGATTAAAGATTTGTTGACATTTCAGCACTGTAATTGTCACATTAAGCACATATTATGCACATTTTGGGACTCCAAAGTACTTCACTACAAAAAATCTCCACAATTCAACGTATTTTCGAAAAATTCATCAGCACTCTAAATTTTACTATAAATTTTTTTGGTGTACTCATTTACTATGTTTATAAAAGAAGCTTCTAACATGTAATTTTGTTAGAGTACACCTCTTCAAGCTGTCAATGCCAAGATTAATGTTTTGCTAATTACCTTCCAAATGACTCATTGAGTGTTTAAATTTCTTGAAACTAAATTCACAATGCAAGTTAATATTTAAGACGATAAATTGCATATTCTTTTCATGTTGTAGTTATTATGAGTAGCAAGTAAATTTATTCAAATTCATTCTAAAAGTAACAACTTATTATGTTAAAAATTAATGCAATAACTACAACAAATGTTAACACATTATTTGGCTACTCTTCCTTCTCAGTTTTTCTTTTATAATTTATAGTAATAGTAACCACTTTCTTCCATCACATTTCAAGAGTATGATTTAAAGGATGAATTAGCATACGTTAAAGTGCCGGTTGAATATTTTGTTCCATAAATACACCTCAATAGAGTGTTGTGTTTGTTAACTGATTGATACCATTTTTTTCAACTCTCTAAAAATGTGATAAATCTTTCTAGTGTAGTTAAATTATTCTTATGCCATTTCTGTGGATTGTACTAGTCTTTTTTTCTCATCAGGTGTCGGATATCTATTTTTAGAGATGGATTTATGATTTATGTTTTGTTGGTTCAATTTTTAAGATTCTTAATATGAGTTTAGGCTTATTATTTATTGCGATTTTAGTGATCTTTTAACACATAAACTCCACAACAAAATTACTACGTTCAGATGATTCTAGTTTTTCGTGTTGCATTTGCCCCTGCCTGCTTTGTCACCCTGCAACTCATGATTTGTGCCACCAATGACTCCACTTCCGAAGCTTGAATTTAAGAAATCTGATTAATTAAGGATTAATAAATATTTATTCCCCTCCATGTCTCTACCACAATGATATATTGATGATCGATATCTTGTTGGTAGCTAGTCTTTCTATCACTATCACTATTGTTCCATACAAAGCCTAATTTTGTCTGCAATCAATATAAGTATTGTTTATTTGTTCCAAGTTATAATCAACCTTTTATTTCTTTTAACTGGGCGTCCCAATACTCCCAAATGTTATCATATTTTACTAAAATATGGAGTATTATTTTGTCGATAGTTGATTATAACTTTTAAGTATATTCATATAATGTAATGTTTTCTCCATCAAATTAAATTATCAATAATTATTTTAATATTTTTAGTAATAATAAAATACTTAAATCAACTTAATATTAAGATGCGATATTTAATCATACAATGCCTTAAAAAATAAGACCAAGGGAGTTTATATGTCGATTTTATAGATATTTAGTGAAAAGTGTAATGATTTTAGTTATTACAAGGAGAAATCAACATTCATTCTTATCGTGATAGAGTGATATGCATGTCAAGTTCAATTATGTTTGATTAAAATATGTTGTGTCTCACTTATACCCACTTTTATTTTAATTTTATCCTAAAAGAAAAGCTAGAAATAAAGAAAGGACATAATTAAAAGACATTATGATTGATAATTTAAAGGTGATTAGTAAATAGTTTAACAATTGTTTGCTTCCTTAATAATCTCAGATAAGCTAGTAAATCTGAGTATTCCTTTATTCTAGTGATATTCAAGATACTATAATATTGCTATCATAATACAAATTCTGGATACTATAATATTGGCAAATAAATAGGACAACTAACGTATCAAATATTGAAATCCTCCATTTTACATGCCTTTAAAAATCTATATATAGCTAAATGGAAACCAATTAAAATATCAAAATTTTATTTTCTCTTACCACATTTTTCTCTAAGCTTCTTGCATCAGCAGAAAAATGGCTCGACATTACAACTTGTCCTCCATCTTATTGTTTGCGTTTATCTACTTTATGCATGACGACATGATAACTACTATAACGGCACGTCGCCTTCTTCAGACCCCTAGTTCTCAGCGCCCGCTACTCCTAGTTTTTCAACGTCCGCTGTCCCAAGTTTCTCAACGCCCACTACCCCAGCTTCTCAATGCCTGCTACCCCAAGTTTCTCCAATTCCCCCGGTCTTTCAAAGCCTGAGAACCCTAGTTTCTCAAAACCTGAAACACCTAGTTTCTTAAAGCCCGAAACTCCTAGTTTCTCAAAGCCTGAGACACCTAGTTTCTCAAAGTCCGAAATTTCTAGTTTTTCAAAACCCGAGATCCCTAGTTTCTCAACGCCCACTACCCCCAGTTTCTCAACTCCCACTACCCCAAGTTTCTCCAATTCCCCTAGTCTTTCAAAGCCTGAGACCCTAGTCTTGCTAAGCCTGAGACCCCTAGTTTTTCAAAACCTGAAATACCTAGTTTCTCAAAGCCTAAAAAACCTAGTTTCTCAAAGTCCGAAACTCCTAGTTTCTCAAAGCCAGAAACTCTTAGTTTCTCAAAATCCGAGACACCTAGTTTCTCAAAGCCCGAAACTCCTAGTTTTTCAAAACCTGAAACCCCTAGTTTCTCAAAACCAGAGACCCCTACTTTTTCAAAGCTCGAGACCCCTAGTTTCTCAAAACCTGAGACTCCTAGTTTCTCAAAGCTCGAGACTCCTAGTTTCTCAAAGCTTGATACCTCTAGTTCTCCAAAGCTCGAGACTCTAAGTTTTTCCATGTCCGAGACTCCTACTTTCTCAAAGCCTGAGACCTCTAGTTTTTCAAACCCCGAGACTTATACATTCTCAAAGCTTGTTACTCCTACTTTCTCAAAACCCAAGACCCCTACTTTCTCAAAGCCTGAGACTCCTACTTTCTCAATGCCTGAGACCCCAAGTTTCTCAATGCCCGAGACCCCTAGTTCTACAAAACCCGAGATTCCTAGTTTTTCAAAGCCTGAGATTCCTAATTCCCCAAAGCCAGAGACCCCTAATTCTCCAAAGCTCGAGACCCCTAGTTTTTCAAAGCCTAAAACCTCTAGTTTCTCAAAATTTGAGACTCCTACTTTCTTAAAGCCCGGGACTCCAACTTTCTCAAATCCCAAAATTCCAAGTTCTCTGAAGCCCAAGACCACCCTAAGTTCTTCGAAGCTTGAGACTCCTAGTTTTTCAAAACCTGAGATTCCAACTTTCTCAAAGCATGAGACTCCGAATTCCCTAAAGTCTGAGACCCCTACTTTCCTAAAGCCTGAAATCCCAAGTTCTCCAAGGCCCGAGACACCAAATTCCCTAAAGCCTGAGACCCCTAATTTCTCAAAGCCTGAGACCCCTAGTTTCTCAAAGCCCGAGACTCCTAGTTTCTCAATGCCTGAGACTCCAAGTTCCTTAAAGCCCGAGGCACCAAGTTCCCCAACGCCCGAGATGCCAAGTTTCTAAAAGCCCGAGACTCCTAGTTTCTCAAAGTCTAAGACTCCAAGTTCTCCAAAGCCCGAGACCCCTAGTTTTTCAATGCCCGAGACCCCAAAGTCTCCAAATTCTAAGACTCCAAGTTCTTCAAAGCCTGAGACTCCTAAATTCTCGAAACCTGAGACCCCTACTTTCTCTAAGCCCGAGACCCCAAGTTCCCCAAAGTCTGAGACCCTAAGTTTTCCAAAGCCTGAGACTCATAGTTCCTTAAAGCTTGAGACTCCTAGTTTCTCAAAGCCTGAGACCCCAAGTTCCCCAAACCCCGAGATGCCAAGTTTATCGAAGCCTGAGACTCTTAGTTCCCCAAAGCCTGAGACACCAAGTTCTTCAAAGCCTGAGACTCCTACTTTCTCAAAGCCCGAGACTCTAAGTTCCCCCAAGCCCGAGACCCCAAGTTTCCCAAAGTCGGAGATTCCAAGTTCCCCCAAACCTGAGACCCTAAGTTCTCCAAATCTCGAGACTCATACTTTCTCAAAGCCCGAGCCACCAAGTTCCTCAAAGCTAGAGACTCCAAGTTTTGAGACTCTTAGTCTCTCAAAGCCCGAGATCCCAAGCTCTTCAAAGCCTGAAATTCCTAGTTTCTCAAAGCCCAAGACTCCAAGTTTCCCAAAGCCTGAGACGCCAAGTTCCCCAAAGTTTGAGATCCCAAGTTCTCCAAAGCCCGAGACTCCTACTATCTCAAAGCCAAAGACCCCAAGTTCTCCAAAATCTGAGACGCCAAGTTCCCTAAAGTCTGAGACGCCAATTTCGCCAAAGTCTGAGACTCCAAGTTACCCAAAGCCCGAGAGCCCAAATTCTCCAAACCCCGAGACCCCAAGTTTCCCAAAGCATGAGACTCCAAGTTCCCCAAAGTCCGAGACTCCAAGTTCTCCTAAGCCAGAGACTCCTAGTTTCTCAAAGCCAGACATACCTAATTTTTCAAAGCCAGAGATTCCAGAAGTCCCAAAACCCGAGATTCCTAGTGTCTCTAAGCCTGAAATACCAAGTGTGCCAAAGCGTGAGCTACCAACTACCCCAAAACCTGAGATCCCAACTTTTACAAAGCCCGAATTACCAGTTGTTTCAAATCTTGAGATTCCAAATGTGATAAAGACAGAAATTCCAAAACTTTCTAAACCAACACTGTCAACTTCTCCGTGAGTAACTATGGAATTATATATGTGTCATGACTTGTGCCGGCTAACGGACGGATGAGATCGCATATGAATGAGTTGAGAATGGGTTAGATGCGAATGGATAAAATATTCTATTTGTCGGTGTTTTATGTGAATAAAAATGGGTTGAATGATGGATTATTTTAGTATCCACATATTATCTACTCAAAAATTGTACAAAACTGAAATTTGCTATCCAATAAAGTAAAGAACTTTCTTTTTCTTCAAATTTTTTTTATAAGCCAGCTTACATTGTTTTCACTCTGTTAGATGTTTGTTTTTTCTTAGTCAACATATCTCGATGCTATAGTTTCTAAGTACGAAGTTTTTGGATGCTAAAACTGTAGATGCTAAAATTATATATATATACACTTTATTTAATTCTTAACTAATATCCGAATTCCTCTATTGTTATAGCGAATGATTACACCAAATCAATGCAACTTACAATAGGTGAGTGGTTCAATGAAGTAAATTGTCTACTTTCTGCATTACAAATTGTTTGTCTTGTTTTAACAAATCGCGTGATTTATGTATTCTTTGCTTTCAACAGATTTTTCTATCCGTTTCTCCCAACATATTTATTTACATACGCTTTGCTTATATGTACAAGTATGGTACATGATTTTTTTTGGAATGTGTATGTATAATTCTTTCTTATGTTGTTTCGACATTGTTCCCATATTGTTCAACAAATACAGTACTGTATAAACTAAAATCTTTTTAGTACAAGAAGTAACTCAGCTTATAATTTCCGTGCTCTAATTAATTCATTAACCACTCACCCAACTACTTTGATAATAATTGAAGACATAATAATCATGAGAGACTAATAAATTTTTGATGCTATAAAGTTTACTGCGTAACTGTTTTTGGATACTTTAATGTGAAATGGAGAATTTGGGAGAAAATAATAGTAAGATACAAATAGTACTACTCTAATTAATTAGCTTGTCCAAGAAATTCGTGAGATGTCCTTATTGTACGTACAACCCTTTTTCAACCAAACAATATTTACGAAATCATGTAAACGTGAAAATGATCTCTTATAATCACTTATAAATTGAATAGAAGAAAATAATCTTTTCAAATCTCTTATGTGTAAAAATCAAAGGACAAAAAATTAAAGTCTAAACATAACATAGTTTAGGATAATTCAATTATGTGCATAGCTTGATTCAGTAAGATGCAGGTAGTGGTTGGTCTACATTAATTTAACCAAATCCTGTGAAGCAATTGAGCTTTAGAACATGAGCTGTATTGTATATGAATAATACTGCTGGAAAGACAACTTTTAAAAATTGTATGAAAATTGATTTATATTCTACCTATTGATGTGGTTGGTGGGACGGTTGAAAACTATTTATGTTTATCCAGATGCATTGAGTTCAAACTCTAAAAATAAAAAATTACTTGATAAAAAAGGTTACCTAATATGAATCTGAACTATTCGGACCAGTGAAAAGTTAATTTGTTGTTGCGACTGGTGTTACTGTTTTTCATTTTATCTCTACTTTAGTCTGTTCTGTTCCTTTCGGACAGCCTTTTGGTTGTTGTTAAAGCCAATTTAATGGCATCAACGCTCATCGAATAATAACGGCTAGCCACATTTAAGAGACCAAAGGATTCATCGCAATAAATTAAAAGCTGTATCAATTTAATTCCTACTCCAAATTAAACTACCATCGACACATGTTTAGCTTAGCATTTCGGGCTAGCTTGAAGATTAATATATTCTCCTCTAATTTATGTGATTCTATTTTCATTTTAATGAGTATAAAAAGAATGATCTACCTAGAGTCTCATAGTAACATAATCAAAGTCTAATTTACAATTGTTTTGCAATATTCGTTGAGATCAAATTAGATTAATGCGGAGAAGAAAATTAGTTGAATGATTGATTTGACCGTTGATACTTGATAAAGTATATACTTTTATCAAGTGTCAAGATCACTTATATTTTTTTAATAAATAAACGTAAATCTTAACATTCCATAGTAGAAGAGTCTATGTATATCTATTCCCTCGGTTTAATAATATGACTATTTTTAGCTTGGACACAGTCATTAAAAAAAATTAAGTATTTTTATTAATTTATCCTTAATTAAATGTCTTGGAAAAAAAAAGCACCTAGTTTTTTAATAAATGCTACTGTTTAAATATGCATAAAATTGGGAGAAAAAAATAAATATTTTCTTTATTTTGTGAAATGGAGGGAGCATTACACTGGACAAGAATAATGTGAAGTTTATGTTACATATATAAACAAGTGCTTGAAAGAAAATAACATGAAGAATAAAAACAAATTGAAGAAGTGTAAAATAAATAAAGGAAGGTAAATAATATGGAAAAAAAATTAAAAAAATGAAGATCGGTGTAAGTTGGAGGTTAAACAGCTCTTTTTAATTAATGCTAATAAATATAAAATAAATTGATTGGAGTATGCTTAGTTGGTTAGTTACCTAAACTTTCAACTTGTATGTGAGGGTTTGATTCCCCACATTGTAATTACTTTCCCCATCCCCAATTTTATTTTACATTTAAAAAAAAAAACGGATTGAATTCAACCCAAAACCCCACACACACACCAAAAAACAGGTGGTTTTTGACAACCAAAAAAAAGGCAATAAATAGGTATCTTACCAAGTTAGACTCAGTTGTGTGTAGTTTTTTAATTGAGATAAAAATTATATCTACGTAAGTACCATGTAGATGTCACATAAGATAATAAGGATGAAGACATGAGAGAGTTAACAGTTAAATAGCTAATATCAAAAAAAAAATATAACAAAGGGTAAATATAACTTTTTCCTAAAAGTATAGAGACAAATTTATTTATTTATCGCATATTATTTGTCCACTTTTCTGTTTACCTGTCTTTTTAAAAATATTTATAAACTAAATGAGTATTTTTACTTATTTATCATTTAAACCCTTTTCAATACAATTTATGTGTCTTATTCAGATTATCAATTTACTCCTTTAACTAAATGTTTTTTTTTTGTAACTTGACATTATTTATGCAGGTGATTTGTTTATACTTTTAATGGATAAAATTAGTACAAATAATTTTAATAATGCAGAGAAGTAATGTTAAAGGGAAACAGAATAATCGAATTGACAACGCATTAAGGAGAGGGATGTTCTCAACCATATAGGAGAAGGAGGGTGAACAAATTGAATGCTCATTATGTTTCTATTCCCAACTCTATATAACTTACCCAAAACCCCTGCTGCACACACCAAATCAACAACAAAACGAGTATTTTCTTACAACGTAACAACAACAACAAAAATGGCTTCTTCATCCAAGATCAATGTCATGATAGGTGTTGTCGTGCTTGTTGTATCAGTAATGTCAATTGGGGAAGCGACAGCAGCTCGGCGTCTTCAGCAAATTGGTGGTTTTCCGTCATTCCCTATGCCTTTTCCTAGTCCATCAGTTGGTGGTTTCCCCTCATTCCCTATGCCTACTACTCCAGGTTTTCCTACTCCATCAACTGGTGGTGGTGGCTTTGCTGGCCTGCCTACTTTTCCATTTCCCTCATTCCCCAACACTCCAGCTGATCCCAATGTTCCTGCACAAACCACTACCCCTTGATCATACACAGGACTCTCTACTATCCATATCTTCTGATGATGATGATGCAATTAACTTCTAATTAGCTATTTCTATTGTTTAAATTAAATTGCAATTGTTGCTTAATGTTTGTTGTTATTTGTGTATCTAAGCTTTGTACTCTTATTTCAATATAATACTACTACCTTCATTATCATATACTTATGAAAAAGATACTACTATTATTTCTATTTTTCAGATGACTAGGAAAAAAATACTAATAAGGGTAGGGGGAAGTGAAATATTGGAAGGGTTTACAAGGTGAAAATCAAACTCTCACCAATATCTACTAAAACTTTTTCAAACTCAATAACATTGACTTGGGGATGGGGTGACTTTTTTTTCCCTTTTCGCCTAACCCAACATTTCCAAGTTGAGTCTATTGGGGTTCTGTTTAATGAAGAAAAACTATCAGAAAACTAATAAAGGCAATTAAATAACCAATGAAAGGAATGATTCAACTAAGATCTAATAATGCAACTGTTTTCATTTCACATTCCTCAACCCCACCCCACCCCACAATATCACCTACCATTTTTAAAAACCAATTTGGATATTGTTAAAAAAAAGTGGACTTGCTTAACTGACTCTCAAAAGGTAGTTCATGATTCATGAGGTAGAATTGCACACCACTAAATAAATGAGACAATAAGAAAAAGACAACATAACATAAAGTTCAAAGTACAACATAAGAAAGAAAATAAAGAATTGAGAATGGATGTGGATTTAATGTAATGTTAATAAATTAAATCTTAGGTCTAAGTCAACCTTTAAAATAAGTTCATGAGGTAAACAATGGTCAAGATTTCATCAACTTATGCAGTTTACAGACACTTAAGATGTGAGAATAAAAAACTAAAGTTCTCTGTGTACATGGCCTTCAGCATATTTCTGAGTAGAACTTTATACTTCAAAATTCTTATCTAGAGATGAAATAATAGAAAGAAAAGAAACAGAATTTCTCAGCTAATTCCATGTAGAAAATAAAGGTCCCAACTTTCAAATAAAAGGATACAAGATGAAAAACATTAAATAAATCACACAACAGTCTTCATGACAACAGAAACAAAGTACAATTAAACAACAAATGGCTCAAACAGGAAAGCCAAAGCCACTGATGACCACTGACCACATGATACATGAAATGAACAACAATAACAAGAGACTGATAAAGGACAAAGCTAAATCAAGTGTCTTAGATTCAACTCCACCATTGGTGCACTGCAACTCCTTCATCTATTAACTTCCCATACAATGTCAAACATTGCCAATAAGCCCTCTTTTGGCTTCCATTTTCCTCTTCATCATCATCATCATTATCAACTTCTTCCAATTGGTTTCTGCAGTGCAAGAACA
>JAJOOS010008702.1:0-13104 GCA_029582725.1 Solanum chiquidenum
GGAATAAATGAACTATTAGTTTAATTTTTTTCTTTATCATTATAGATACTAAATTTGATTTTGTTTATTTATTTATCTATTCATTTTTGTAGATACACAAGATCATATGCCAATAAGATGACATTTGCAACAGTAAAGGCAAGAACTTTATTTGTTTAACATTATTATTTTCTCTCACATTGGTTTGTATTATCTGTATTTGATTTTTATTTTCCCCTCTTAATTAATAAGTTTATGTCTTTTGTTATTTATTTATTTTATAAACAGGGAGCAGGACATGTAGCTCCTGAGTACAAAAGGGAAGAGTGCTTTAATATGTTCAAAAGATGGATATCTCATAATCCTTTATAGACTATTGAAGCTATTAGCCAGTAATTGACGTTTGTATCTGCTTTAAATGATTTAGTTGAGTCGAGATTTTATTGGAAATAATCATTTTATCTTCGTATGATAAGAATAAGATCTACGGACATATTATTTCTTTAGATTTCATTGTATAATTACTGATATATTGTTGTTTTATAATTATTAAGACAATAATTATTACCTCTCCTTTTCCTAATATTGTGCATTGCATTAACAAGCAATTAAGTGAGCATTTGATTATGGAAATTTTAAAAAAAAAACACTTCATTTGAAGATTTTAAAATTATTATAATGAGTCTTCCATATAGATTTTCAAGGAGTCTTCACTATTGTCAAGTAACATTGATACATAAAGTGATTCAAATCATTAAATTAATGTTAGTCCTTATATTTAATAATAAATAAAACTCCAACATTATTCCATTGGACGACATCAACTTACTCATATTTTTTTTCATCCATAAGATATCTTAATTCATTAGATAAATTATCCTTGTTATTATTATAAATATGGTTATTTTTGAAGCATTAAATTTATTATATTAAAAATATACTAAAAATATCATTTTATTAATTGTTTCTTAAATAATGCACCAAGTCAATACATCCTCTAGTTCACATTTTAAGTGAATTGTTGGGGATTTAAGCTTTTTAAGAAAAATATTAAGGACATACATTTTAAATTAAAGGCTACTTTTCATAATTATCTTTTTTATTATTTTCAAAATAATCTCCTAAAGATATAAAGTAGTAAAAAACCCACTGAACAAAAGATAAATGTAGAAAAAAAGTCTCAATAACTTTCTAATACGTTAAATAGTTCATTTATTTTGAACTATAAGAAAAACTCAACAATTCACTTAATATGAACTAAAGTAAGTACACTAGACAAGGATGAAAAATATTGCATACATAATAAATATTTTTAGTTTAAAATCATAAAATTAATTTTTATTTATGTACTTGTTTATTTTTTAAACTTCATGCCTTTTCAAATTAGTACTGGTAAGAAGTTGACTGACCCGTTTCTTCCAAGCGGATCCGGTATGATACCCGACCGATCCGTTGGCGCTTAAACCCTCGGAAAAAACCTAGCTTGTACGGTGGACGCTGATGACCTATTGTCTTCTCTTTTTCCCTTTCCCCTTTCACTTCTCATCTTCTTCACTGCCCCTTCACCAATCAGTCGAAAAAACTCTTCACAAAAAGCTGTAATCTTTAGCTCCGGAGATGCTCGAAGTTCATCGGAGCAGCTCAGTTGAGTGGAAGCCATCACCGGTGGTAGCCTTAGCTACCAGCGCCGACGATTTTCAAGTCGCCGCCGCACGTGAGGACGGTTCTCTTGAGATTTGGCTTGTTTCTCCTGGATCAGTCGGCTGGCACTGTCAGCTTGTACGTACTTGTATTTTGCTTATATTTGTATGTTTCTTCGGGTTATTATGGCAATTGAAGTTTTGGATTTGTTTTTGTGGTTAGACAATACACGGGAATCCAAATTCTAGGGTTTCTTCGCTGGTTTGGTGTCGGTCGGGCTCCGGTGGTTCGCCTGCTGGACGGTTGTTTTCTTCCAGTATTGATGGATCAGTTTCTGAATGGGACCTTTTTGATTTGAGACAGGTGTGTGAAAAAAACTAATCTTTGCTTTTAATTGTTTTTGTTGAATGGCATTGCAAATGCTGAGCTGTTTATTGCTGTACTCTGGAGATTTCCTACTATTCTAAGCTATTTTTATTACCAGTAAGTAGCTTATAAACTATTTTTATTACCAGTAAGTAGCTTATGCTTGGATAGAGTTGCAATTGCAATGCTTACCAGAAATCTTAGAGACCATTGTGAGGGAATGGGGCGGAATTGATTATTAGCTCCGGTGTAGGAGGTAGGATGAAAAGAATGTACCTTTTAACATAGAAATGAAGGCCTAGTGAAAGTTGACTACCGTGAAAGACAGACATTTTTGGCATTTTGTTGTGCCGTTTGTCGTTATTTAATCACTTTATGCTTTGTTTGATGTGAATCAAGTAATGTTATTGTTGCTATGGTTGTTTGCAGATTGCGCTAGATTCTATTGATGTTGCTATATGGCAGATGGCTGTGGAGCCATGCAGTAATTCACAGCTGAATCAAAAGCAGTCTCCCAAGCATTTTGAGAATGGTCATGTTAATCATAGAAATAGTGAGAGCAGTGATAGTGACAGCAGTGAAAGCGAAGATGGCGATGACTCTGTAGAGCTTCACGAGGATCATGCTAGTGATAATAGCCGAATAGCATTTGCTTGTGATGATGGCCGTGTAAGAATCTATATAGTCGATGATGATAAAAATTTAACTTTCAAAAGATCATCACCAAGTGTCAAGGGTGAGACAGCTACCCTTAAGAGTCACAGCACATATGTGAATGTCACTTGGTATTATAGAGTTGTATTTTTTTTTTTTTGCAGGACGTACATTGAGTGTCACTTGGAGTTTTGATGCAAATAGGATATTTTCTGGGAGTAGTGATGGGTATGTTTCATTTTTGAATATAGCCTACCAGTTGATTTCTAATGATAACTTAAAAAAAACAGAAAGGTTGAGGCATGAAATTACTTTTTTATATTATGTCCACGGTGAATTTCTGATGGAAGTTGTTTCTTTGCAGGGTTATAAGATGCTGGGATGCCGAAGTAACTCATGAAATCTACAGGATATCAGTTGGTCTTGGAGGGCTGGGTAGTGGATCTGAATTATGCATATGGTCATTACTTGCATTGAGGTGAAAATTAAAGTGGAAATGCTTGCATTAAATATATGTGAAGAAAAGAAGTTCATTTCTCCCCTTTTATAAGAATGTTCTGTATGATGTTCCAATTTTTCCTTAATTTCATATTGTTTCCAGATGTGGTACCCTCGTCAGTGCCGATAGTACCGGGAGTGTTCAGTTCTGGGACACCCAACATGGGACTCTTGTGAATGCACTTTCCAATCATAAAGGCGACGTAAATGCTTTAGCAGCATCTCCCAGCCATACTAGGGTGTTTTCTGCTGGCTCTGATGGTCAGGTATATAAATGTCAACCCCTAGAAAAAGAAAACTTTCGGTTGGAGTTGTAGGGGTTTGTCCCCCTGCTATTTTAAAAGTTGAAACTAAGATAATGGTGCCGTGCGTCTTTTTATTTTAGCCCATTGGATGGTCAAAATGGCTAGTCCGAGATTCTTGGGTTGGTGTTTGGTCCGGAAAATGACTGGTTTGTTTTTGAAACAAGCACTGCCGGTACTGTTTACTGGTGTGTGCTTTGTATGGAAAAAGTGACCCCACCCTCCATCGGAGCATACATTTGCAGCTTTTGTTAACTTGCACTTTTTCGACAAAAAGATTCACCTTCAACCAAATATTCTTATTTGAAGTATGTTTGCTTCAAAGAATGTTTTCAGGCTTAAGGTTTTTGTCCCAAAAAAAAAAAAACCCTCAAAATCTCTTCTCCCTACACAACATACCAAATGTAGTTTCAAAAAGTGGGATCTGGGGAGGGTGTACGTGGACCACACCTCTGACCTCAGACGTAGAGGTAGAGGTAGAGGTAGAGAAGCTATTTCCGATATACCCTTGATTCTAGACAACAACCTATGAAAAGGAAGGAGGTACAAGAAACAACAAACAGTAACCAAAGCAACAAATATTAGCAGCATAATACTACAACAAAATAATACTATAATCAAACTACACGAAACAACAGAAATCAAAGAACAAGAAACTACAAGAGTAATACTATGACTACTAGTATTGACAACAAGACAATACCATCCTACCTACTTGTATGGATGCACTTCTACCTACTACCATTTTACCCTAATTCGTGTCCTCGATAACTTCCTATTTAAGGTCTCGAAGGATGATGCGTTTTTGGTTTATAGTATGCATTGTCCCTTTACCCCTTGAAAGATGAAGAGAAAGAACACAAATTAGGTCTAACAATAAAAAATATTTAGATTTAAAAGTTTTTTAACTTCGAAAAATTTAAAAACAAGTTGAATTTCATGTTTTTTGGTATTAATTTTAACTTATTCAACAATTTTAATTAGGAGAGATTTTTTGGGCTTACGCCCCAAAAGAAAAACTCACCCAACGCCTAAGCGTATGCTCGGATTGATGGAGCTTATGCCTCATGATACTTTCACTCCCCACAGATCTCCCCCGTGCGTTTTGTACTACGCTCCACCCTGAGGCTTGCCGAGGAATGCCTTTTGAAACACTGGTGTTACCATGCTTCAATAATTATGCAGTAATCTGTCCAGTGTATAATCTTTTCAACTAAATATTTTACTGAGGAATATTGTACTCTCCCTCCATTTACTTTTACTTGTCACATTTGGAATTGGCACGGCATTAAGAAAATAATGAATGATTGGCATGGTTATTTTACCACACTACCTCTATTAATTAATGTTTAGTATTAGGTGTGGGCAAGTGATATGGGGAATAAGTAATTAATGCTAAGGGTAAAACATGGAAAAATAATTTTCTTTTCTTGATTTGTTAAAAGTGACCAGTAAAAGTAAAAATCTATTAGGATAGGGACAAGTAAAAGTGAACAGAGGGAGTAGTTTATAACTGTTCAGAGATGAAAGACAAACATGCTCTCCCATAGCTGCTGACAATACGCTACTGATTTTTAGGTTGTACTTTATAAGCTCTCTGTGGATTTTGCTGGGGCTAACGAAGGAAATGTAACCTCCAGAGTCATGAAGAAATGGGTTTATATTAGTCATGTGAGGGCCCACACACATGATGTGAGGGCCTTGACTATTGCTGTGCCCATCAGTCACAAAGGTTAGTTCATTTGTATCCTCTGATAATAAAATTGATCCTTTGCCCCTTTTTCTCACTGAATTTTTAATTCTCGCAGAGTTGTCTCCGTACAGTCTGTTTGGATTTTGTTGTTCTGTTCTATTGTTAATCGTCTTCATTTTCCTTTCAGATACCATAGTTGAACGGGACTTAAAGATACCTCGATCTAGGTCGAAGCACCTTGATTCCAGTTACCATAAATGGGCACATTTAGGCGTGCCGATGCTTATCTCAGGTGGTGATGACACTAAACTTTTTGCATACTCTGCAAGGGAGTTTACCAAGTTTTCTCCACATGATATTTGTCCTGTACCGCAGAGGCCGCATATACAACTTGCAGTAAATACAATATTTAATCAGGCTGCGTTACTCTTAATCCAAGCTTCCTACTGGATTGATGTTTTGTTAGTTCGAGCTGTGTCTGGTGGAGCTGCTAAGACAGATCTGGTTGCCCGAGTTAAGTGTAAAGCTCCAAGGAAAATAACTTGTAGTGCAATTTCTCCTTCTGGTGCCCTTTTTGCTTTTTCTGATCATGTAAAATGCTGCCTTTTTGAGCTTAAGAGAATTGCTTCCAGTAAGAGTCCATGGGCAGTCAACAAAAGCCATCTTCCTTTGGATCTGCCATTTGCCCATTCAATGGTTTTCAGTGCTGATTCTTCTCGGTTGATGATAGCAGGGTGTGACAGAAGGGTCTATGTCAGTACCTTGTCCAGTTTACCTTCTTCTCTCTTTTATTTTCTACTGTACTTTTAAATAGAAGTAAATGGACATTTTGAGTCTTACCGCACTCCTAAGTTGCAGGGAGTCAGCTTGCCATCTTCTTTTTGGCTTTACTAGGAAATTCATAGTAGTAAGTTTTAGGACAGTAGGGATCGATAAACAAAAGTTTTAGGACAGTAGGGATCAATAAACAAAAAATTTAGGACAGTAGGGATCAATAAACAAAAGTTTTAGGACAGTAGGGATCGATAAACAAAGGTTTTAGGACAGTAGGGATCGATAAACAAAAGTTTTAGGACAGTAGGGATCGATAAACAAAAGTTTTAGGACAGTAGGGATCGATAAACAAAAGTTTTATGACAGTAGGGATCGATAAAGAAAAGTTTTAGGACAGTAGGGATCGACTAAGGTTCTCATCGTTAAGGATCATGACTATAGAACTAACCACCTTTGCTGCTGTTGAATCCTACCTTCCTGAACTCTGATCACCTAACTTGTCATGGTTCTCCCTGGTGGTGCAATCCTACCACCAAACTGCATCATAAGAGATGATGAAGGGAGGAGATCTAGAAGCAGGAAGTGGAGGTTGATGGTATGGCAGTGATAGCCTGTTGATAGGCACTGGAAAGAGGCTGAGGGAGTGGGTAAATAGACAGAAGAAGGGCGAGCAAGTGTGAGATGTGAGGATAAGGGAGGGTAGGGTGGGTGTGGTTGGTGGGTAGGGGTCATAGTCAGCAGTTCTGAAGACCGACATCTTTTGGAGGGAATCTTTTGACCATTGCTTGCAAGAATTGTTTGATATTTAAGCTACGGATAAATCTGAAACATTAAACTCACTATTTTTATTTAGGCTATGAATTTAATCTGAGCCATTTTCTGAAGTTTTAGCTTTGTCTCTAGGTGGTGGAGGTAGGAAGCTCAGAACTAGTTCATGTTTTTACACCTCGTCGTGAAGAGCATGTGGAAGAACTATTACCTGCTGAACCTCCCATAACTAGAATGTTCATCAGCATCGACGGGCAATGGCTAGCTACTATAAACTGCTTTGGAGATGTGTACATATTTAATTTAGAGACACAGAGGTATTAACATGCTTTTTATCGGTTTTGCTATTGTTTTAAGCTGTCTTTTCCATTTCCTTGGGACACCTCAACTATCTAAGAAATCATTTACTTATCCTTTGAACGATCATTTTGTATTCTTGTTTCTTTTGGGTCTGAATGAATTTTTTCATGGAGCAGGCAACATTGGTTTATATCAAGATTGGGTGGTCATTCAGTTACAGCTGGTGGTTTTAGTCCTCAAAATAGCAATGTGCTTATAGTATCAACTTCTTCGAACCAGGTATATGCCTTAGATGTTGAAGCTAAGCAGTTAGGGGAATGGTCGAATCATAATACATTTGCACTGCCGAGAAGATATCAAGAATTTCCCGGAGAAGTGATTGGGATTTCATTCCCACCGTCTTCCGCTTCTTCATCTGTCATTGCCTATAGTCCAAGGTTGGTTTTACTGTTTTTTGACAGATCTGATCATTTATCTTTTGTATTTATAAATGTGGTCACTATTTTTATTTGTTGATTATTACTTGCTTTTTAAAAATCAAAGTCACTTAGTAATTCCTATAGAGGGTCTCATTATGGAGTTAACACTTCTTTGAGAGAAAAGTAAGCCGAAAGGTGGATTAGACTCTTTTCTTTTAGGCTAAAACTAAAAATACTCAGAGTTGAGATGCACTCTTTTACCTTGCATGACATGGTTCATTTGTTAGCTACCTGGTTTCTGAGTATTCCGAAAGCATTTATAATGATGAGCTTTTTCTTTTCTTTTTAGCTCTATTTTGGGAAGTATACTGACATGACCATGTGACCTTTAATTACCTGTTCAAGTTTATCTTAGAAGCTTATTGAATGACCCGGAAAACATAGTAATCAGCAACTGTATATGGCTCTATGTTTCACCAGCAATTATTAGTGGCTCTATGTTATTATCCCCTATTATTTTGCGCAGGGGACTCACTTTTGTGCCAGCCAATTACCATCTTGGTCTCTGGCTTTATTCTATTAATAATCTCTTATTTACTGATAATAAAAAGATTATTAGTGGCTCTATGTTTCTCAGTATTATGCTGCATGCTACAACACTTGTATTTTGGTCTCAGTTGAGATGTAATGTTTTATGTCACGTCAAATAACTAGGAAATAAAGTGTTAACTCTTCTATTTTGCATCCGATCACTATACTAATGGTATCTGCTGATATTTAACCAACAGGGCAATGTGCTTGATTGACTTTGGGAAGCCGGTGGATGGTGATGATGAGGCTGACTTAGCCAATGGTCAAGATTTAGCTTCAAAGAAGCTATATAGTACTGTTGTGAATGGAAGTTTGAAGCGCAAGTTAAAGGGAAGTGACTTGGAGACGAAACTAAATGGTAGAAAGAATTTTGAGTTTCATGCCTTCAGAGACCCCGTCTTATTTGTTGGACATCTTTCAAAAACGTCTACCTTAATCATAGACAAACCTTGGATTCAAGTGGTTAAAAGTTTTGATACTACACCTGTTCACAGACATATTTTCGGGACATAACTTATTTTGTGCCAGGTAGTTTTGTTTCATTTTACTACTTATTTTGTGCCAGGTAGTTTTTGTTTCATTTTACTAGAGGGAAATTTAGCGGGGAGATTCAAGTCCATCTGCAGTGTTAGGTTTTTCTTTGTTGTCACTTAGGGGAAGTGGTGATGAAAGCATGTTGTGTAATGTATTCTTTTGATAGTCAAGTTAACCTGTGAAATCAATTTTGAAGTTCAAAATACATTTATTATTTTTATATACAAGAGTTGAATAGATACAATCTACCTGTTCTTTATCATAATGCCACACTGAGTTTTTGAATAAGGGTGTGTTTGGTGCGAACGAAAATGTTTTTCTAAAAAATAAGTTTTTGTTTACTTATTTTATGGTGTTTGGAATGCTTGTAAAGAAAATATTGTATCGA
This sequence comes from Solanum chiquidenum, assembly GCA_029582725.1. NCBI lineage: Eukaryota > Viridiplantae > Streptophyta > Magnoliopsida > Solanales > Solanaceae > Solanum > Solanum chiquidenum. Next base: position 8,908 of record JAJOOS010008702.1, read on the forward strand.
AGAACATTTATACGCAATTTAGGAAAGTATTTTAAGGGATGGGATATGACTTTATATATGAACTCAATATCCTTTATTCGAAGATTTAATATATATAATTTTTTTAAAAAAAATCAAAAGATGAAAGGATCAAGGGTGTGATTGGTATGGAGGAAAATATTTTTCCTTCTCATTGCTTCATGTTCAAAAAAATTTGAAAATATATTTTAGTAAAATAAAGTTTTTCGAAAATGACTTTCTTGGTGAAAATAAGGAAAATAAGTCCACAAGTGACATTCCATATTGATCGTGCCCTTGATCACCACCCTCCACCACACCCTATTTTTACTATCACTCTTGAAGGTTAAAAGGTAACACCACTGGCGAAAAATCTTGCATACACCACTACACGACTAAAAGGTGACTCGACGAAAAATTATGTGTACGCCACTGCACTCATCCCCAACCACCCCATATCCACACCTACCATAATATTTATCTAGATGACATATAAATATTTTAAAATATTATTTGTTTATTTTTACTTATGTACCAAACACACAAAAAAGTATTTATTTTTCTGAAAAAACATTTTCCTTTCTACCTAACAGCAGCCCCCCTACCCCTAGAGTGAGTACATGCAAATTCAATAGGTTTAGAAAGGCTGGCAAGAAAGGTTAGCTCATTGCTCATTCCCCTCCTTATTTAGCATTTCTTTCTGATACAAACTTGTCAGTTACATATATTAGGCTGTTAGAGGGGCCAAAGATAAGAAATTATATATTGTTTGGTCATTCACTGATTTGAAGTGTCTAATTCAACTGATGCAATTTTTATATTTTAGCCACTATGACTATGAAAGACCAATCCAACTATATACCGTCTTTGTCCAATTATTGAAATCCCAATTAATGATCAAGTTATCATGAGGCAGCTTGGGTACAACCAGACTCGAAATTTAAAGTTCATGAATTTATTCTCAACTAAACATTGAATTCATAGCTCATTTTAGTTACTGAGTTTATGATTATATTTATACTATACGTATATAAAGTGGATTTGCTAATTATATCAATGTAGGATCTAAGCAAAATTTATTGAGCTTGGTCTGCGTGTCAGGAAAATCAAGTTTTGGATTAGATTTTCTAATAAGCAGACAAAATTTTACTTAATTCTCCTTATCTTTTAATCATGAATAATGATTTTTGTATTATAAGTACCATATGTCTATTCATTAGTTTAAGATTAGACGGTTTTGGCTCTCAAGTTAATGAATTTAGAGAATGTATTATAGCTTGTTTGGCCAAAATTTTAAAATCAGTTTATTTTGAAAAGTGTTTTTAGTAAGAAATTGTTTGTATTGATTAATAAATTTGAAAAACATTTTTTTTTAGCAACAATTTGTGTTTTACTAAAGTTTTTAAAAGTAATTTTAAGCGTATTTTTCTTAAAAAGGTGTTTTAAAAAAAGTTTATTTTTTTTATTTCTAATCCATGTTCAGTACCTATATTGGAATTCGATTAAATTCAATTTCGCGCCGAAATATCACACAAGGGATAAATCATTTTCAAAAAAGTACTTTAAGGGAAAAACTATTTTTTTTAGCTCTGGAAAATAACTTTTTTTATTCACATAAACACTTATTTCCCCCCAAAAAATTGGCAAATCACCTCATGTTTTAAATATAAACAACTTCTTTTATAAAAAAAACAAATCACTTTTAAGTTTTAACCTCCCAAAAGCTTGGCTAAACAGATTATTAATTATTGCAGGACACTCTTTTAAATTTGTGTATTGACTATTGAGTGTGCATATTAAGAAGAGTTCGACCAACCAGGATTATAATAAAATAATAAGTACTTATTTATTCTTAATTAAAAATCTCGAGCCTCAATCTTTGTTAGGTACATAATCACTTAGTTAGGGTGTGATTTTTATTTATTTTTGAATGCCCAAATGGCTTTGCTACTATCGCAAGCATTATATTGATGTGATTGCTTGTTTCCTTGTGCACATGCTACTTTGACTCTTATCAACATTAATGTAAATCTTTGCTGAAATTTTTTTGGCAGAGAGAGGGAATGGAGTTATCGAAGGGGTTTCAACTAAATTCAGACTCTTTTATCGAAAAATATATTGTATATTTCATATAAAAATTATGAAGTAGAAGTCACGTATAAGAGTAGTAGGGGTAGAATGTTCTTTTGTCTTACGAAAGTTGGTGCATAGTATTAGTTGTATCGTTGTAGCTCTTGCGGTCATATATTGTTTATTGAATTTCGATTACCATATAATTTTGCTGATGTTGTTGTTATTTCTCGTAGATTTTATACTGTTTTTCTTGTTAATTGCTATGCTTCTTTTTTTTCTTGTACTCAGTCAATGGTCTTTTGAAAACAACATTTCTACCTCCACGAGTTAGTGATAAAGTCTACGTACGCTCTATCCTCTCTAAACTTTATTTAGTGAGATTTCACTGAATATATTGTCGTGTACAAAGATTGGATTATCTATCCTAATTATAATATTGGTCATTTTCCAGTTAATGTTGAGGATACTATATTTTAAGTTGTCTTGTCACATAAACAGCCTTAGTTTTGGGTATTACTTTTAGAAGATTTGTGGTTCCATGCATCTGTGTCTGCCTATAATTGTCTCTCATTCCAGATGCTATATATGCAAGTTTGTTCTATAATTTTGTAAACTTTTTTTTTATTGGAAAAAAAAATTCTTTGAGTTTCTAGACTCATTTTATTTTTATTTTCTTGTAAAATATTTCTCAAACTTGAACGATAACATTTGAAAAAGACTTAGAAAAACCAATAGTTCTATGAGTCATTCATATTAATTAAGTCATTGAACATCAAAATCATGCTATAGCCTATAATCGAACACTTTTATCGTGCTAACTCCGAAATGGTAAGAGAAAAAGGAAAAACATTTCGTAATAGTTAAATAATGATGAATATAGGAAAACATGGTAATGAAAAGATGTGGGAAAAACTGAGATTTTTTCCAATTACTAAGGAAAAAAGAATAAGATTTAACTTTGAAGTCGTCAAATTCAATGATTAAACTAAAAAATAACTGACGAATGTATGATTCATATATAATACAAATATGATATATATAATTTATATATATCAACTAAACAAGTAAATAGTAAATTTGTCCAACTATTTACATAAACATTCCAAAAATAAAAAGTGGGAGACAAAGAGGTTTATTATAACAATCAATAGCACATGAATGGGGTCCAATTTGTCACTTTCACGTGTAAATTTAGGACCAACCATATTATTAACCTGGTGTTCTTCTTTCATTGCTCCAAACACTGTGCAAGTTGACAACATAATTTAATACCCCCCACCCCCACACCCCCTAGCTACTCATGTCCTCTCATTTTCTGATGATTTCATGTTAAATATTCTAAACATTGATTATTAAGCAACTCATGTTTAAGGTATACTTAAAAACATTCTTGGACTTTAATCCATTTTGTATCTCCTATATCTCTTTGTGGAGGAGTGTGGGGCAGTTCTATTTGGTTTCAAGATCCATGAAATGAGGATTTTTGTTTCCATTTGAAAATTCAATTAATGTGATAATATTTGTGTGTGGTCGTAAATGTATACAAGTTAAATCTATGAAAAAATGGCAAAATAAATAGTTGGGTAGAAAAAACTATACAAATTGAACCCATTAGGTAAAATATTTACTCAAATTGGACCCAAATCAATATATTTATCTTGATTGGACTCATGACCTAAACCCATTTACCTGACTGCCGTCCCCTTGTTCTATTCATTGAATCACAACTTCTTCATCCTTAATACCATCGAAGTATATATATACTCTGATGGTATCTATATACTCTAAAGTTATCAAATAGTAATTGAACAGTCTTTTTACTGAAACACTGCATGTACCTCCTTTATGTCATCAAAATATATATGTATTTTCGTAAGGTGATAGCCCTTGTAAATAGTTTCTCTTTTTTGGGTACAAGTGTTCTTCCTTTTCTTTTTTGGGATAATGCATAAGTACCCCCTAGACTATGACCGAAATCCCAGAGACCCACCTAAACTTAACTAGGGTCCTATTACCCCCCTGAACTCATTTTTTTTGTATTTTTGTGCACCTTTTGTGCTGATGTGGCACGTTCAGCCACCCAAGTTGGTTGTGTTTGTACACACTCGCCCGCCACGTGTGTAAATG
>JAJOOS010008703.1:0-29189 GCA_029582725.1 Solanum chiquidenum
ACACGTGCACTCTGATGAGGACACGTGGGTTCACCTCTGACTAACAACCCTCTTGGGTTCAACCCACTTCTCTTAGTCCCAGTCCTATATGTGTAATAGGTGGGAGAGACCATATATAGCTTATAAAGATATTGACATTATTTCTATTGTTAATCCAATGACAGTACAAGGAAGAGAAACATTAGTCTGTGATTGACATACAAATATCTTTACATTAGTACTTGTAGAGAGAACCTGAGTCATCACGAACATAACTACAAAATCAAAGTTATTATAATAAAACTTGTATTATAAAAAAGACGTACATATGTAACATATGTAACAATAATAACATATTCAGTGTATAGAATCTTACGTACAAAGTGGTGTATGGGAGAGTCATGTACCTTACGGTCTACCTTAGCAAGAGAGATTGTTTTCAATAGACTCTAGCGTGTGTTGAAAAGCCAAAAATTAGCATATAGCTAAAACATACCACAAATATAAGCAATGAGAAAATTGAAACGGTAGGAAAATATACCAAAGTTCTCCATTGAAGAAATTTTTGTTTTTATAAAGTATTATTCTAACTTATCTTTTTATACATAGCTATAACTTAAAAGAATGTAAGAAAATAATATAAATAATTCATCATTAGAGGAGATTTTCTGAAGAAATCAGATTTGGATAATTCATGATTATTTTGACTAATATTAGTCAATATTAATGATTTTACCCTTTTACCCTTAATAAAAATTTATACTCTTTTTTTAAAAAAAAATTATAGTCACACAAACATCTACTATTGCTTATATTTTAGATCAATCTTTCTTTCTTAAATTTCGTATCAAGTCAAACTACATCACACAAATTAAAACGACGAAATATTATAAATTAGGGGTAAGTCAAATAAACTTTGGGGAGCGTACATAGATTGGTTATAACCAATTATTCATTTGATACTACTGATTCAATGTTGTACAATTATTGAAAAACACATATAGTATTATTCAAAGATAATTACTAACTCTTTTTTGAAAAATTAAACTTTTTGTTTTTTTATAAAAAAATAATTAAACTTTTACATTATAGCATATAGTATAAGATTGAATTTGTACAATTAATAGTTTTCCATATTATTTTTGCAAGGAAATCCTCCTTTTAGTACTACATTTGTCAAAATAATTATGGCATTTCTAAATTTGGCTTCATCAAGAAATTTCTATATCAGGATGCATTATATCTTATTTTTACAATCTCTTAATTGTAGTTCTAGTATAAAAGATAAGTGAAATGATTATTTTATTCACTTAATTTCTGCAATGGAGAACTTTGGTGTGTCTCTCCCTAGCTTCAATTTTTTCATTGCTTACATTTGTGGTATGTATATCATCTATATGCTTTACTTTTCAACTCGAATATGTCTTTTCATTTTTGTTATATATATACACATATATTTTTAAAAAGTAAGAAAAAGAGGAGACACACTCGAAATGAATATCCAAATCTCTTCTCTTAAAAAAAAGTCGTCTAGTGGTCAATGAACTGGAATGTAAATTATAGAAGAATGTGATTTATAGTGACTATGCCAAAAATTCAAATTAGACGATTCAGAAAGATACTAGAACGTCGTAGGATTTACTTGTGAATCAAACCTAATTTTAAAATCTTTTCCCATTACATTGAAAACATCCCTCTTGTTTACGCGGAAAAGAAAAAGAACACCTTATTTTTATCCTTCATTACAAGTAAAATTGACTCTATTTGGATGTCTATTATATATATAAGCTGACTCAAACATCATTGTTATCTAATCTATGAGTGTTATAAGAATACTATTTCATAACAAGTACACTAATTCTATTACTTGATTTTGCAGCCATGTTTGTGATGACTCAAGTTCTATCTACAACTAATGCTCAATTAGTATGTTTATCACAATCAAATGCTTCTCTTCCTTGTTCTCAAGAACTTACAATTTGCCAAACAAACTGTGTCTCAGATTATGGGGCATTCTATCTTAATTCAGAGTGTCATGATGTAGAACAAAACAAATCTATTTGTGTATGCTACTATAATAGCCCCTCCAAATGTCCAAAATAATAGATATTTTTTTCCCAAGTATATATTTGTAATTGCATCGAGAATCGTCTCTACGAAATAACAGGTGTGTGCCCATGAAATATAGATATAGCAACCTAATCTTAAAGCTACTTGAAATTAGATTCAAGTAAAGTAAAACCAATAAACTTAATAGAGTTGTAGAAAATCATGTGTGTGCCTTTATCTCAGTTAAATAATACAGTTGAAAAAACTGTCTACCTTATTGTGGTTGGTGGTAAAAGAGAACTAATTCATGCATGATGATCTTTTTTTAGTGCTCACGATCTCTGTATGAAAAGTTAGATCAAAATATAACAAAAGGAAACACTAGTTTGATGATTCACAATTTCACATATATTTGGTAGAAGTTATCTTAATTGATTAATACTACTTTAACACATTAATACTACCACCCTGGCATGTGGTGCAGTGGGTGATACTGTTCCACCCTAACCAAATATCTCATATTTGAATTTTGAAAATGGAGAAAATCATGTTGGGTGCGTTACTCCAAATGGGTCCTGCATTTAGTCGGAACTCCAACGCAGACACTGAACACTGGGTGGAAAATCGGGAAAAAAAAAAGCATTATACTTCCTTCTCACTACTAAGAAGTATGAGTTATCTGCACATCTATTGATAATGTTGGATTAGAGGTCCAAATAAGGGGTCGAAATTCTCAAGCTACGACACTATCTTCTTTCGTCCCATCATTGCTAGTGATCCATGGATGCCCTGTGTATTATTATATATCATCTTATTAACCAAAAAAATAACTAAATTAATATTTAAAAAATTTCAAATTATATGCATTGAACCACAAATTATATCTCTCTCAATTACAATTTGTGTAGTAGCATTACCCTTTTTTTATACCATTTCAAAAACAAGTTTTCTAGACCTACATTTTTAAAAAGTCCATAAAAATATGATCTGCCTAACACGAAGTTTAGGTAGGTCAATGACTCGTAGCCCAAATTATGCTCAATTTTTTAATGGACTAAGAATGATATGTAGAGTACTTCGTTTAAGAAACTTGAAAATGTCATTTTCTTCTATTCAAATCGTAAGAGGCAAAGAAATCTCATTTTCCTCTCCTCTTTTTTAAAAAAATATTCAATTCCGTTGTTGAATGCACAAAGATAGAATCCTAAATCCTAAAAGAATTCAAGTCCAAACTAGAATTCAATTTGAATTATTTGATCCTAGATTGAAGGAATAATTATTTTATTAGGTATATAGATATGCCTTAATTTAATTATTTTAAAGTTGTGATTAAAAGATTTGGTCAAATAAATGAATGTTGTAAACTAGGAAAAAAGCGAGGCTAGAAGAATGATAGGGTGGTGATACTTACGAAGGACTTGTTCAGCTGAGAATCTTCTAGAAACATCTTTACATAGCATACTCCGTAGCAAATCCTTCGCCGCCGGTGACACAGACCGGAAAATTCTCGTCGGAAACCTAAGGTTCGCTCTGAGAACAGCCTCAAAAATCTCCTCCGTAGAGTCACCGTAAAATGGCGGGAATCCGGCCAACATTATATACAGAATGACACCAGCACTCCAAATATCTACCTTCTCATTGTAATCTCTTCCGGCTAAAACCTCCGGTGCCACGTAATACGGCGTCCCTACCACTCCGCTCATCAGCTCGCCTTCGCGGAAACACTGAGCCGAGCCAAAATCAGCTAATTTCAGATCGTTCCAGTCGTTAAACAGAATGTTGTCCGGTTTAATATCCCGGTGCGCTACGCCGAGCCGGTGACAATGCGCTATTGCCTCCATCAATGGAACCTAAGACAAACAGTTGATCCAAAAATTATCAATGCTGAAGACAACAAACAATTGAAAAGCCTATCTTATATACATCAATCCTGTTCCTCCCTTTATCACACCTCATTTGCTACTCTCACTTGTCTAATCATCAATTTGACAAACTTTCGATGAAAAGTAGTACTACATTTTAGAAACTTCAAGTAAAAATCATTTAATTTGAATCAACAAAAACACAAGTGCACTAAAATTCACAGATCGTTTTCCCCTAATTTGTGTAATGGACTGAAAGAGTACCATAACGGCAATGGCATCAGACTCAGAAAAAACTCGTTGAGTAGAGAGTCGTTGGAAGAGATCTGAGGAGTTGCAGAGCTCGAGAACGATATCGAGGTACGTATCGTCTTCACAGACATCGACGATACGAACGATGTGAGGATTAGGGGAAACCAAATGCATGATTTTAGCTTCGTTGTAAAGGCATTGACGATCGATTGAGTCATCGGCGATGAGAAGCTTGTTGATAGATTTCACGGCGAAAGTCTCGCCTGTTTCCGGCGAGTAACACTTGAAAACGACGCCGAATCGTCCTCTCCCTATTTCCTCACACACACGATATTCTCGCTTCAGTTCCTCACTCATAACGTTTTCTGTTTTCATCGTTTCCGTGAACACTCACATTTCTGTTTCTGATGGACTTATATAGTACGAGTACTGAGAGTGGAATATTCTTTTTGGAATCTTTTCTGGCCAATCAAAATTAGCCATCTGGTTTTCTTTTTTATATTTTTCTAACGTCCAATTATTATTTTTCCCATTATTACTTGTACACAATACACATAATGAAATAGCAAATATTTCATAATTTTTATATTATACCTATAATTTATTAATATTGAGTTAATGACTTTAAAAAAAAGCATTGAATAAATATACTTGAAGGTTTATTAATTAATAGAGATAAAATGATATATATCAATAATATTATTTTCTTAATAAATATGTTAAGTTAAAATTTGACCCGTTAATAGGGATGGAAAGTATATTAGAGTAATTATTATTTCTTGAACAGGTGTGTAAAGTCCAAAATAAGTAAAAGTGAAGAGAGAATAACTAAAAATAGGTCAATGTTTTATTTTTAACGCTCTTGAGGAAAAAAAAATCAAATTAAACTTTTAAAAAGGGAAATACATGATAATTATTTCAAGATAAAGGAAGAAATTGTAAGTAATAAACAAAGTATAGTATAATCACAAATCAAAAGTATTGCTCCAAATCCCTTCTTTGAATCACTATATAAGACACAAAAATTATGTTTGTCATAAACTTATACTCCCTCCGTTTCATTTTATGTGACACTTTTTGAATTTTGAGATTTAAACAAGTTTATCTTTGACCGTAAATTTTTCATAGATCTTTTAAACATTTTGAATTATCAATTATTGTGACTTATAGTACTTTTTAGATAGTTTACAAATATATAAATTATTTTCGGGGTAAAAAAATGAAAGTCGGATCCAAATTGCATGCAAACTAATTTGTACACTATCATTATAGAAAAATAAAATAAAATTTAAGGGCTATTAAACATAATCAACAGAGTTTTGTCCAGCAATTTATTTCTAATGTCTTAGGTATTAACATCAAACAATGAAATACAATTTGTACTCATAGAATAAACGGTGGGTTACTTTGTAAAAGACGTATTTAAAGGGGGGGGGGGGGACATACTTTTATGCATAAAACAACAGTTGTTGTTTTCAAAATAAAGAAACAAAAATTATTTGGAGAAAACAAGTCCATATTAAGAACTATATTCGGGGTCTAAAATAGTTGTCACGTTTTGCCTTTTCAGAATTAATTTGACTAATTTTCAAAGCTAAATTAAATTAGATTAATTTAATATTTTAAAATTTAAAATATGATGAAAAAATATTTCTTAAAATATTAATCAAAGTTTATATAATTTAACTCTGAAAAAACAAATTGTAACACGTATTATTAGAAAAAATAAATAAATTTGAAAGTTGAAATTAAAGCAGATGAACATGAATTTTCCCGCTGAAAAATATTTCGTGGTTATTTTCACATATTTTGATTGAATCAATGGGAAAATTAAAAAAATGGTAATGTTTTCATACAGAAAAATTAAAAAGTTTTCGCTATTTAAGTGAGAATTTGTTTCTCACTATGCATGTGGAAAATTGTATTCTATAATACAAATCTCTCATTGATTCACGGTAGGAGAAATCCTTGTTTCTAGTAGTGCCAATTTCCTAAAATAGTTATGGGTAAAGACATAAATACACCATCAAAGTTGTTCCGTATTTGCATAAAGATACCTTAACTTTCAAAGTGTTCTATTACCCCACATAACTATTTAATATCTTTGTAAATCGGCTATTTTGACCCATTCCCTCGTCTATGTAGTCGCGTGTGTTGCTCACTTCCTATGATAGAATTCAACCCGACCCGACTCTTTGAAGAAAGTCGTTTTTCCTTTTCTTTTCTTATTTCTCAAATTTCCTTTTCCTTTTCTTCTTCTAAAAATCTGTAAAGAAAAAGAATCAAGAAAAAAAATGAATTCTTTAGAGCAACGTCGTAAAAGGAAAAGGATTTTCAGACCATCTTCTCCAACATCAACTCTTGTTTATTTCTTCTCTGTAAGGTCTTTTGTTTTATGTTTTAGTTTTTTTATTTTTCTTTTCCTTCTTTCTTATCAGATTCCTTTTAGTTCCTCTATTTTTCGACCTGTTTTAGTTGTTTCAAGATTGTCTTTATTGTCGTCTTCTTCTGATTTATTGTCTACTTCACAATCATTTCAAGATTTTGGTAGTAGTTCCTTATTGCATTTACAAATTGAGGGTCGAGTTTTGTTGTCCGATCATGTTTTGTTGTTGGTGAACAAGCTATTTTGGGATTAAAATTGGGGAAGATGACATAAATTGATTAAATAATAAATAATAAAGAAAGAAAATGACATGTGGCACTTTTAAATTGGTCCATGGCAGTGAAAACACTGAATGACGCGCCTCATGTGCATGGTAACAACCCAGACGAGGAAATGGGTCAAAATGATCCATTTATAACGATATTAAATAGTTCTGTGGGGTGATAGGACACTTTGAAAGTTAAGGTGTCTTTATGCAAATACGGGACAACTTTGATGGTGTCTTTATGTCTTTTCTCTTGTCACACTTCAAGTTATTTTTACTATATAATCGAATATTATTGAAGGATTATTTTTAGGGAAAATGGTTCAAAATATATCCGAACTTTGACCGAAATTGCTGTAACAATCTCAAACTTTGTGCAGGACCTATTACCTCCTTCAGAATAGGTCCGATCCAAAGTTTGGTATTGTTACAGCAATTTCGATCAAAGTTCAGATATATTTCAGACTTTTTCCTTTATTTTTAAGCTTCACGATGTCATCTATAATTGCGCGAAGTGTGGGTAGATTACTCAGTTATAAGAATACACAAGCACTTCATACCCAAAGTAGAATGTGTTGTCATTTTCTCAAAACTAGGTGACCTCTTTTCATCTTTTATTACTATGAAAATACAAGAGAAATTCCAAATTCAAGATTACATATGCATGGTTTATATATATATATATATATATATATATATATATATAAAACTAAACAAAGCAGAGATTAAACCATGAATCTGAGCTGCTTCACGATGAGTTCTATCGCGTACTATGTCAAACAAACTACAACCTTGCTACGATTAAGAGGTAGTTATATCTACACGAAGAAATGTTCAACAGAATATCGTCACTCCACTGCATATGTTGATTCAACTATCTGTCTCCTATTGAACATTTTCGAAAGAGGCAGCTGTTTGGAGATGGTGAGGGAATCATTGCGTTGTAGCTTCTGCATATGGAAAAGAAGACAGAGTCCGGTCATGATGATTGAAACTAGAACAGAGACGAGACGAGAGATTGAAGTGAAGCTAAAGCTCTCCTGTTTTGAATGGAACAATTAATTAGACAAACAAAAACTCAATCTTAAAGTGTTCGCGTCTTACCATTTTTGCACGAAGTGATTTCTGTGTCAATCTCTTCTTCCTTTTGTAGCTTCACATGTGATGATGCTTCGTCATCAAAGGATTTTCTGTCGTGAGACATGGTAATTGTTCGAGGTACAGAGAATGAGTTTCTGCTAACAGTCATCTGTTTTTTCATAGAAGAGGATTCTGCAGTAGAGCACAAGTCACCGTCCACGTTTGACATTTTGATCCTTTCGTTCTTGTAGCTAAGCCTGTTATCGTTGAGCTTCTTTGTATCCTCTTCGGGCTTTGGTCTCTTTTTATATGTGCATACATTTTGCATTGATGGCACCCTTTGATCATAAGATGAACTGCTTGGGCAAGGCCCCTTTCCCTTTACAACGTCGTCCTTTGGGATATTGGCTGAATCTCCAACATTTTCCGAGTTATCAAACACAACTTCAACAGTTCCATTTGCATCTGAGGCATTCACAGCTGCTTCTTTTTCTCTCATGATGAATATAGCTTGCATTAGACGATCCCTCGCAACATCTACATCAATTATGGGGTTCGGATAATTCATTCCGAGTTCCACCCCTGCAGCTTTGAGCACATTAGGTGGTGCATCCCAAGGATGATGGATCCACTCGGCTGGCATTCTTGCTAGCTCAGGTAGCCAATGCCTAACATATTCGCCCTCCGGATCATAATTGAATCCTTGAACCTGCATGAAGAGTTGATGAAACTTAAATAAGCTCGCGACTCTATCAACTAAATGTCCCGAGAATACACATGCTTTTTACTAGGTATAAAAAGAGCGCTTTTTTTTTCTCAATATCGATAAAAGGCCTTCATAAATAGAGTCGAAAATGTCTAGTTGAATAAAGGAAAAAGGTATGTTCCCTTGGAGAAGGCATGATTATGCAGTCTCTAGATAGAGGCGGATCCAGGATTTAAAGTTTATGAACATAGAGTTTAGTCAAAGCTACTGGATTCTGCTGAACTCGTAACTTCTATTATGGTTGTGCCATAAAAATAACAGAAAAAACAAAGCCATGCCAAGAAACATCATCTACTATAACAGTTACATCAACAACATAACATACCTCTGGGTTATCGAGGCGCTCAAGTTCATGGCCATCTGGCAAGCTACCAGAGATGTATTGCCAACCAATAATATCACTTTCTAAATCCGCGTCCAATAGTGTATCCCAAAAGTACTTCATTCCCCATTGCCATGGAAGAAGTAAAAACTTGACAAAGAAACTTGACACAATCACTCTTATTTTATTATGAACCCATCCTGTTGCCCAAAGCTCCCTCATTCCTGCATCGACTAATGGGTAACCAGTTCGTCCCTGTCGCCAAGCCTTAAAATGGGATTGATCAGCATTCCAAGGGAAAAACCTCAGATTGTTCAGTAACGATCTTTCATGAGTAAATGGGAAATTAAAACAGATATAACGAGAATACTCTCGAAGCCCAATAGCTCTAAGGTAAATAGTAGCACTGTCTTTTCCAACAGAGTTCCCTTCTTTGGTCCAAAGTATCTGCTTCAAGCGCACACTGTTGAAAACTTTCCTCACACTTACTTCTCCGAAGTGAAGATAAGGAGACAAAAGGGATGTAGAGTTTCCCCCGACTCTCTGCCTATCGTTTGAGTACGCGAGTAGATTGCTCTCTACAAATTCGGTTAAGGCCTTGTCTGCATTGCTCCAACCTGGTGCCCATCCTTTCCCTAGTAATGCATTACTAGATTTTTCCGACTCGTTTTCCAGTCCCAATTCCTCAATTGAACACATTTTAACTGATCCTATCAATGAGAGAAATGAAAATCATCAGGTTTACTATAGGTATATGATATGATACGCATTTAAAATATAAAACATCTAAGAAATTGTAAACATCCATATTGACAATATTCACCAAGTTAATGTAAAACAAGAAGGGGAGCCTTGGCGTAACCAGTAAAGTTGTTGCCATGTGACCAAGGAGGTCACGGGTTCTCAAACATACCTGCAGCTTGAGTTAATCTCCAAGGAGGAAGGTGTGAACCATGTTCGTTTTGTATACTTAACGACTTCTCCCAGTATGCATCAAAAGTTGTAAAAACTTTTCCATCATCATCGTAAACTTCCCATGGTTCATTCAGTAAGTCCCCGTTGTAGCTCTGAACAGATATGCCAAGTTCCCCCAACTTTTGCTTGATATTGTGGTCACGAACAAGTGAAACAGGATCTAAATCAAACAGAGAATTGATCATGTAAGTACTTCCTCAGAATCAGATACCGGGAACATGAAACTCAAATATTCAAGTACCATTTGGCCTTCTAGGAAGTCGTTTTAGAAAGCTTCTACAAGTTATGCAATAAACTCCAAATGATCTTACATCTGTTTGGTTGAATATATACCAAGTGAACTCTAAACAATTCTATTAAAACTAAACGATGCAGCACGTGTTATAGCTAAGATAAAACCTAACAATATTGATACCAGAAATCAAGTGCTTGCAAATTGAACACCTCAGATCAATATCTATAGCCATATATACTTCAAATTTCACACAAACACACACATGTATATGTTCGTATGAACCTATATACCGTGCATCAACTCTCTATTTATAGTCTTCTATATTCTATCATGCTACCAGACCTCACTTGTAGGATTACACTAGGTATGTTGTTGTATATTCTACCACGCTAACAAGAACAAGAAACAAAGCTAATCGGAGTTTGTTTATTAGGACAGTTAGATCCATCACATTAGCTCACGACACATATTAGCACTAACATGACTCTTTCTCCAGAGATACAGAACAGCAACTCTAACTGTAAAGGCAAAAGGAAAGTTACTACTAACCATATAGATGATTATACACAACTTTTGCTGCTCCAACAGCATCGACACACTCCGTGAGAGCAGAAAGTGTACTCTGAGCTTTGATCAACACAAGTTCAGCCCCAAGAGATTTCAAAGACTGTTGCAAGTGAATCAGAGATTGCTTCAGCCACCATCTTGAAACTCTACCGGGATAAAATTGCCCTTCTTCCTTCGGACACCAAATAAACACTGGTAAAACACTTCCATTTCTAGCAGCAGCAGCTAAAGCTGGATTATCTTCAATTCTCAAATCCCTCCTAAACCACACAATTGTCTTGGAATTGCTCTCCATTTCCAATCACAGATCCCACAAAATTGGACAAAACCAAACAATCCCCAACAAATACTTCACTCCAAATCTTAAAATATGATAAAAATCCAATCTTTGCTCAAAATTTAGTCCAATTTCTCATCATATTCCCAAGAAAACTAGCATACTTAGTTAAAAATCCTATTTTATCAAACCCCAACTAAAGCCACCAATACTAATACTCATGAAACCAAGATTCCCACAAAATTGGACAAATCCAAACAATCCCCAACAAATATCTTCACTTCAGCTCACCCCAAATCACATAAAAATCCAATCTTTACTCAAAATTCAGTCCAATTTTCCATCATATCCCCAAGAAAATTAGCATACTTAGTTAAAAATCATATTTTGCCAAAACCCCAACAAATATCTTCACTCCAATTCTCATAACATCATAAAAATCCAATCTTTACTCAAAACTCACTCCGATTTCTTATCATAGTCCCAAGAAAACCATCAAACTTAGTGAAAAATCATATTTTTTCCAAAACCCCAAGTAAAGAAAACCACCACTAATACTCAACAAAATCAAAGATCAATCTCACCCATACCAATAATTCCACAAGAAAATGTCAGAAGAGAACCAATAAGAGATTTACAGCTGAAATTTAGTGCCAAGATTGTGTTTAACCAAGATAGTATAGATCAGATAAGACAAAATCCAGGAACAACAATAGGGAACATCCCACATGGAGTATTAAAATCTGCTGAGATGCAAAAAAGGGAAAAAGATAGTAAATAAAAGATTAGACTTCATGTCATCAAGTGGAATGGCCTCAAGACAGAAGTCCAATGGCAGCAGCTCTCTAGAAGAATAATAATCTTTAAAAAATGTCATCTGCAGGACCACCAAACCAATTACAGAAAAATGAAAAATAAAATAAAATAACATAGGATTAATAGCTTAATAAAATATTCAACCTCATACAAACTTTAGGATTTGATTTCATACTAATTGTAGTATCTAGCATCAAGATTCATGCATACTTTTTTCCGAGGAAGATTTGGAGCAATCTTAAATTTATATTCCTGTGACATGTATGTAACTGACTCGAATTGTGAAAACAGTTACTATAAGTACTTATTATGATAGGTTATGTACCTCACATTTTTTGAAGTGTGACACTCTAAATCCTAATAACTTAGAGATGCTTTGTATGCGAGACGATCATTTTTTTAATTAAAAAGTATAAATAATAATAGCATCTAATGAGTTCTTTTTATTATATTCTCATGGTTGCTCATGAGAAATTATACCTTAAACTCCTATGCATTTTTGCATACTACATGAGAATACATATTTAAGAGTACTACTTTGTATCTTTCATGTTTGAAGGAATAATTTAAAGTTGTAGAAAATCAAAATTGTGTATTTTACAAATTTGTTAATTTATATCTAGTTAGAATTTGTGATCAAATTCATATAGAAATAAATTTATTTAAAAGTCAATTCTTTTGCTTCTCTACTATGACTTTTTTTTTTTTACATAATTATTGTACTATGACGCAAGTATTCTAAATGACAACGTTGTGATGTGTACGTAAGTGTATGATTGAAAATATTTTTCATCCAATTTAATGTCAGACGTGTTCCGGAGAATCTAGAGATAAGTATGGTGCGATATTGAAAATTTTATTTTGATTTTTAAAAATATAATATTATTACGATACCAAATTAATTCAATAAAATTCAATGTTTTTAAATTAATTTTGATATTTTCCCATACGATAATTCAGTAATCACTAATCATATTATGATCAACTTCAGTTTACATATAATTATATAACAGAAAATTATGATTTTAAGATAAACAAGTAGATAAGATTGAGCTATTTACACATGGGAAATTGAAAGTCAAATGCTAACATAATTTTCTTTTGGAAGCTAATTATTTAAGCCCCTCAATTTATAATATTTTCACTAAAGTCATGTCCTCTAATAGTAGCAAATTTGCCGGGTTTTTTATATTTAGAGAAAACAATACTGTGTTCATCATTACACAATTATTTCCAGACATGTCGTACATAATCTTACCAATTTATTTTGTCTATGTAGCAGAAATTTTTGCCCGTTGATTTTTTTACAATAATTGTCTAATAATTGTTGTGTGAGTGCCCTCCTTATATTTTTATCGCAACATATAGACCTTTTAGACCACGATTTAAAAATTCATGTTAACAACAATCTAATAACGTGAGTATAGGACAAGCGTAAAACTAGTCAATTTATGGTGAATCTTCGTAATACATGGCTTGTATAGCGACCAAAAAACGCGCTGTAGTTTCAACTTAAAGATCTATTTAACTATCCCCCAACAGATGGACAGGATAATTATGTCAGTTATGAGAGGAAAAACAACAGAAAAATCATTGGTCAGATACTAATAACACATAATATTCATTGCGTAGACATACTGAAGAATTTGATAACCATTCACATACAGAACACCATACTCGTTTCTCAGACTGGGAAGCATCATGAGAATGAGCAAGCTCATAACCAGAAAACATGATATACTATCATGAGTCGTCTGGTAATCAGCAACCCAAGCGCCGAGTTATTTATGCCATATAGTTAAGTAGATCGAGCCTTGTAAGACGCGATTACACAGAAATATTATGAATGGTTGGTTCATAGTAGGATGTTTGATCAATCAGTAAGCGCGTTCTTTGAGCACTTCAAGTTCTACTTCAGTAGGGTCAGTAGCTTGAATCTCATAGTGTATGCCTTCCAGCTCCCTCCTGAACCTGTCCTTAGATGTGGCATACAGCATCTTCGATCGGATTCGGGAAACAGACGGAGACCTGAAAAGGATGGATTAGAATATCACCTCTTTCATAACTAAATTAATCCGATGAAATATTACCCAAAGTAAAAATCTATGTTGCTCGGACTCTCCAAAAATGCACTACTTTTGACAACATTTTCCTACTGAAGACTTCCCTTTATTTCTGTCGTGTTTCTTGTCATGTTTTAGTTTGTTTTGTCAAGGAGAAGGACCAAGGACTTAGCAATAAGAAGATAAGAATCTATTTTAGATACAACACTGCTTTCACGGATCTAGGAAGGGAGAAAATTTCATATTCTCGAAAGGATATATTGCGATGCGAGTACACAACAGACGAGAAATTAAAAGAACTAAAGTAAATAAGTAAATAACTTCAAATGGAACTTGGTCTAACCCAAAACCAATATAGAAACAATCCTTAGACACATGCCAAGACTCAAATGAAAATCCAAAATTAGCCAAATAATTAGTCTCTTCTACTGACGGAAATATACTCGCTCTACAATCCCCATAACGCAAAGGATAATTTCCATAGATCTTCAGACCTTATCATAAGAACTTTTGTCACAAAACTATCCTTACAAGAAAAACACTGTCGTACCGTCTACCCCAATACATGGGGAATTTCTTCATCCTCCTAAAACTTCTAATATAATCCTGCAGGGTCTTAAAGTTCACTGCAGAAAGAGTGATACATACCTAACTAAGCTCTAGAAACAATTTTCTTACAATGATATGCTAGGCACAAAACAACACACTCTAGTTATAGGAAAAATGAATTCTTAAAGACCCTGAACCCAACTATTCTTCACCTCAAGTTGTCTCGACTGCAAAGTATTCTCTAAAAAGATATGGTTTCGCAATATGTGCATGCAAGTTCTACTCATATGGCTATTCTCATTTCTCAGTACTATAACATTTTCTCAAGACATTGACGTTCACTTCGCGAGTACCTCAAGTATCAAACCACTACAGCTGTCAACTTTACTTCTCAAAATTGTCCTTTCAAACCTAAGCCACATACATAATAACACAAATGGTCTCCTGACCTCTTGCTCTCTCTACGATTAACTAAACTGTTTCAGCCATCACAGACACTCCCTTACAATGCTACCATAATAATTGCAATTCACATCGTCATGGGCTAGTTATATTCCATAAGGGCGAAAAACTATCCATCAACTATTCCATATTACTTGCAAATCACTCACTCAATTGGTTTGACACTAAAGCTTGATACTTGTAAATTTGAATGTGCCTGCTCTGTGAAAATCATTAATGTGGTGACTTGACAACATTGTAGATAATTTAGAACCAACATTCATAAATGAGAGCAAAATTCCCCTTGCACATATAGACTGAAGTTATGATAAAACAGCAAGCCAACACTACCACCACCACCCGGTTGAAAATTGGAATCCCTATTCTAGACTGCTGAATAGTGCAGCAACATACACAGAGGACAGTATAAGCACATAAAATCATGAAAAGAGTCTTAACTATCTACAATATAAGGTGGCACACATCTCTTTGATAAAAATCCAGTTATGCAAGTTCAGGATGAAATTACAACTTACCAGGCAAAGAAGAAAATTTTGCTCTTTTGGCAGTTGTCAGGTGTCACGAAGTCATAATCGTATACTGCATATCGGCAGTCATTCTCAGGAAGAGCTGCAGTGAAATCATCATAGCTCTCAGCTGGACCTCCAGTTTTCTCAACCACAACCTCATTTTTCTTCTCATCAATCATAAATATCACATATCGATGCACCTTCTTCCTTTGCAGTTCCATATAAGTAGCTTTGCTTTGATCAGCAACCCCCATGCCAGAGGATGCATTTGTCTAGAAGCATAACAAATGTTCAATAAATTTGCCCTAAAGAGAACCACAGGCATGATAGAACAAAAATTGTACAAGTAGTTTTATGGTTAGAAAGATGAAACATAGATATATAGCAGACTAGCCTTCAATTGAATTTCGTTTCATCAAATTCCTCCAGAAGTCAAATGAAGAAAATCAAAGAATGAAGTCTCTAAATATGGAAGAATCGCACCCAAAGGTCAATGAAGTGGTTGAGAGCAAACAGGTCTCAGGTTCAAACAAAAAAAAAATACTAGGTGATTCTTCCCATCTGTTCTAGCCTTGGTGGACAGAGTTACACCTACTAGGCCCATACTCATTACGAATGTGTTCACCAGACATCTGACTTAGCAATCTTCTGCTTAGACCGGCAACGATAAGGAAGGAGATCTATGGATAATGGGATATAGAATTCAGGTGTGACGGTCAGCTCAGTCAGAGCGGAAGTGGTCAGGCAAGGTTATCGTCATCGTCAGACAATGTAGTGCAAGCCTGATACCTGTTGTTGGTGGTGGTAGGTAGAAGGTATCCTGTGAAGATGGCCCAGACACCACGGTCATCAATTGGTTTCCATTATAAAATATGGACTTCCAACACCAACACCAACTCCTTGCGAATAAATAGATCTCTAATCACCACCTCTCCCAAACCCACCAAGAGAAAAGGCAAAAACCTCAAACAAAACAAGTTTGCTCAACCTATTCAAAACTTAAATCCTCAATAATTTCTCAACTTCAAAATTACAACAATAACATACTCAGTATAATTCTACAAGCATGGTCTAGGGAGGGCGGGTAGAGATGTTGTTTCCACTAGACCCTCGGCTCAAGTAATTTTCTCAACTTCAAATTATTTGTGATAAAGCCTCAATCTTGGTTCTCTCTATTCAAGCATTACCACCACTAATTTTGTTTCAACTCGAATCCCCGAGCAATAATGCTCGGGGATTCATGACTCAAAACAGATCAGCACAGCCAGTATATGAATCAGTTCGATATAACTTCACAACAATGGAAAACTCAGATTTCCCTCAATCAAATTAAGCAAATTTGTACTAAAAAGCAACAATTCAGAAACAAACAGATAAGTAATTCAACCATGCAAAGCAAAATCAGATCTATCAAACAGATCAATAAAAAAAAAAAAAAAACTTACCCCTCTGATTCTGAAAGACATGGTTAAAGCGATCAAAGACCTAGAGAGTAGAGAGAGACTCCAGGAGCAAGAGAATTGTTTGAAGTAGAATCAAAAGCAGCCACCGAAGGAAAAATAAACGATAGTGTACAAGTGTATAAGAACTACGTACAACAATCTAATGCAGCATGACTCAATGGTTCGACGCGTGTACGCCCACACTATTGCTAGCTAAAAAATTATTGCTCAAATTAAAATTCAATTTGCTAGCTAAAGTCTATTGCGTTAAATATTTTCTCAAAAAAAAAAGTTCTGTGAAATTAAAGAAAATAATTTCGCTAATAGAAATAAAGGAAACAAGTTTTACTAGTGATTCCACATTGATTGCGGTAATTTTTTTTGTATTTATGTGTATATATATTAATTTTGAACCCCTTCATGAACAAGAAGTAAATCGTAGCATAGTGGTAGATCTCCTTTTAAATTGACGTCCAGAATTTGAATCTCATTGTCAACATTTTTTATTTTTGCACTTCTCTTCATTTAGTTTCAAGACCAATCTTTGACGTTTTTTTTTTTTTTTTAAATGTGCTAAAAGAGTAGATTTAAACCCAAAAAAAAATCAAACGTGACCAAAGGTCTCTTGTAAAGGAACTAACTTTTTGTATCTATAAACTATATACTACTACTTCTTGGAAATGTGTTTTGTTGGCTTATTCACACGTTTATACTTTTTATTTTCTTCGAACATCCTGAATAAAAATCTTGAATCCGTCATTGTTGGTGGACATAATCACCTGATACATATTGCTAGTGGAAGGTGGCATGTATTATTGTATCCTGTGATATTAATCAAGATACGCAAAAACTGACCCAAATACAATCCTCATTAAAAGAAAATTCACTTATTTTTCTAAAAAATACCTTCTTTCGTACCGATCACACTCTCCGTCTTATCAAATACCACTCGGCCCAAATAGAAGCTTTTTGGACATCAAAGCCTTCTTTTCTTGTTCATAAATATTGAATCGGCCCAATTACTCAAAAGTGATTTTCTCTAAGGCCCATTTCATTTAAATCATTTTTCAATTTTGTAAGTTAATGTATAAAGATAAAATACATTTTATTTTGTCCAAAAGCTAACACTCATGAATCTCACTGATAAAACTCATCGTTGTGGCTGCTGAATTTTTTTAAAATTACAGCTTTATCTTCAAAAAAATTAATTGCCGGGAAAATGGAGCTCCATGGTAACCCCTTCAAACCCTAATTTCAATTTTTCTTATCAAAATTTGGGAATTTTTTTTTTAAATTGTTTCTTTAATTTGGGAATTTTTTTTCATTAGGGCACAGAGGTTCAAATCCTAAGGTTGTTCTTGCATCCCTGTTGAACAAAAGAGAAAAGCTTCAAGAAGAACTACGAAATGTTGAAAAACAAGTAAAAAAACTCTTATCTTTATTGAATTCTTCTATTATTTTGATTATGAAGTTTGTTGTAGATGCTCCTTAGTTGGATATTACTCTCTCCAATTCAATTTGTTTGTCTTACTTCTTTTTTTTTAGTTCGTTTTAAAAAAAGAATGTTTTTTTCCTATTTTGGCGAGTTTTTAATTTTAGCTTTATACGTGACATGTTTAAGACCTCGAGATTTAAGGTATATTTTGGTGACCACAACAAGTCCAAAAGATTGAAAAGTTTGGTTTATTTTTTAAAATTCCGTGTCGAGTGAAAACCATACAAATAAATTGAAATTGAGGGAGTACTATATTTCGTGCTGCTTTACTGATTTTTACTTTCTTAAACTACGTGTTGAGTGAAAACCTGACAAAAATTGAAACAGAGGGAGTAGTATATTTCGTGCTGCTTTACTGATTTTTAAAAATATTGTATTATTAGTTTGATATGTTGTGGTAATAAGTTTTTGCTGTAATTTTGAGTATTTACAACTTATGTCATGTGAGACGTTGTTGCTTATTCGCATTATTCCATTTTGTTGTTCAAATGTGGGTAATGGTTTGGTGTAGGTTTATGAACTAGAGACGAGTTATTTGCAAGAATCGGGCACATTTGGGAACGCGCTAAAAGGGTTTGAAGGATTTCTATCAACATCGAATAAGAATTCAAAGTACACACCTTTCCAGTATTTATCTGCTTGTGTTTTTGTAGTTGGAAAATAGAATTGATGGTTAATGTAGATGATTACTTTTTGTTGCAAAGCGTCTCATTTTTTTCACTGAAACATGATCATGGCATGCTTAGGCACAATGATGGTTATTAAGGTTTAGCAATTACCATTAAGGTTATGATAGTTGATGGAATTGGTCATTAAAGCTTCGTTCTATGAATCAGCATAATTAGTGTTTTTATGCTAATTGTCATTTTTCAATAACTACTTAGTTTCCGCCTGGTATTGAGATAGTGAAATCAGTGTTGAGGTTCTGAACTGTATGGGATTCGGTTAAGATAGATCAGGAAGTAGATGTACTCTCACAAAAGCCAGAAATTGTTGGCTAGGTGAAAATGGCCAATCACTGCATCTGACGTTACAAAAAAAAATTCACATGAATTAAAGTAATATACGGGTTCCATGAGACTTTACTATCCTCTGAGTTACAATCCATATCTCTAGACAAGTTTAAGGTTTCTGTCTACAGTAACTCTTCCCGGAGTTTGTCCATTAAAGAGTGTGCAAATTCGATGAAATTCCCTGCAAACAGAAAGCAAAAGTTTTGGAGATCTGAGTAATTGTTCAGTAAGCGTAACGAGCCACCAGTTAGGGATATGGTCGATGACATCCAATGTACTAGCATTTGGAAGCTGATTTTAGATTCTGATAACCCTTAAGCTTCTTTCATACATAGAACACCACAAGCACTATCCTGAATGAATAAACATTCAATGACCTGACCAATATGTTAAAAAAGCTCGGTGAATATTTTTAAATTAAATTTTTTGATCCATATCTATACTGTAATTGAATTTTGTGAATAATATTGGTGCATTATTTAGGTTCATATTACTGAAATATTTGGGCTGATTTAATTGTACTTGTGACCAGTATCTGACTTTACTTTCATGAATTAGAAGGTTGTTTCCTTTTCCAGAAGTGATTGTTTGTTTCACTATCTAGTCATAATACGTTTCCCAATGATTTACTCGTAAGAATTTCACTTTATATTATCTGGCAGCCTCAAAAGGTCAAGAAAATTCCAGCTTGAAGATAGGTTATTCTCATTGTCTTCAGTCACTTCACCAGCGGTATGTATTTGAGTTCTTTAGAGCTTACTTGTTCTTGGAATTTCTGATATTTGCTAAGTTCTTTACTGATGATGTTTATGTTGTTGCAATTTGATAAAAAGTAGTCTTCAAACCGTGTTTTGCACTGCTTATACTTAAGCGTTTGGCATTAACTGGTCCTGCAAACCATTCTGTCCCCTACCCCTAAAAAGAAAAGTCAAAGAATATCTGCTGAATCTCATATCATATGCGTGATAAATTTAATATGGTTTGGCCAAATGACCTATATATGAGAAAACTAATACTCTAAAAGAAAGTATAAAAACTATCGAGAGAATAATCTCCCTCTAAACGAGACTTTTTTGACAACTACATTGGGATATTATGATTTTTTACAAGTTCTTTAAACCATGCCTTTAAGATAAGCTTTAGGTTCGATAATTTGAGCACTGCTAGGATGATGATAATAATATTGATCCCATTAGCTATGTTATGAATAAATTTTTGAAGTATTGATACTTCAAAATACGCAAAGGCGAAGCAAGAAAATTTTGCTTTAAAAGGCTGAAATAGGGTTCCCAGAGAAGGACTAGGAAATGGTAGTTGTTCTTGCAATCCAAATCCCTGTGATGGGTTCAAATAAGTTGTGTTTATGAGAATTATGCAGTGTTTTGGATAGAGAGAGGTGGAAAGAAAAAAAAAGCATCAAGGGTCGCTTCACCGAAGCAAGAAGCGTGAAGTGAAGTGCACGCTTTTTTCAACTGAAGCTCAATTTAATAGAAAAAAATAAAAACATTAATTTCCACCAATAAATAACCATATAAATAACTTTTGTACCTTCACAAGGTAGAGGTAAGATTGCGTACACACCACCCTCCCAAACCCCACTTGTGGGATTACACTGGGTATTTTTTGTTGTTGTAAATAACAAGAACTCGATGGAAATAACATATTAAGCAAATCTTTCAATTCTGAAATGAAAAATTAAATAATAGATACTAGAACTAGCAGCAACAAGAAGATGATGTGCAAGCCTCCATTAGTATTGGAGGAGAAGCAGAACAGCAACTTCGAGTAGCAGCAGCAGGAAGAAGATGCAAGTCTCTCTTTCAGTTGTTTTACAATTAGACCTAAAATTAACCTTTGTTTCAATTAAATTTCCTTAAGTTTCGCATTTTTTTCGCTTAAGCAATACTTAACGCCTCAAGTCGCTTCTGAAAATGAACTCTAAAAGGTTAATTTGGATTGTAATTCCTTTAATTTGAAACCGAAATGTTCACCAGATTTTTAATCTTCTCCATACTACTGCATGAATGGTTAAGTGGGAATTCAGACAACTCCATATAGCGGCATTCCTCTTGGATCAACAGATTTTGATGATTGTTTATTGATGGATACTAACATATGCCTTCAGTAGTAATTACTGTTTTTACTGTTCCAGGGTCTAATTGTTGTTATTGATTTAATTGCAATACCACTTACCTTGAACAATTTGAACTACCTGTGGGTTATCCCAACACCTATTTTTCTGTTCTGATGTCTCAGAACTTCCTTAATTTTTCACTTATCAAATAGAAGCTTCCTTCAATTTCAACGTTTTTGCGCACACATAGATTTAGGGAAGAAATGATTGAAAGTCCAATATGAAGTTGAAGTTTCATGCATGTATTTGCAAACTCATAGATCTGATTCTATCTTGTTATTTTTATGTTGAATCACCTTTCACTATCTATAATTTTAACTGATTTGATACATTGGCCGAGTGTATATATTTAAAATGTAGCACATCGTTTGATCTTAATAGATGCCTGATGCGGCTGTTAAATTCATTTATGTTTAGGCGGAAGAGCTTGGACTTGGACGTGAAGGTTAGTCTTTTTTGTTCTACATACTTCATAACATAAAGCTCTTGCAGGTTTCTTTTGGGGCGGGGAACTAAACTCAAGCTGTTTCTGGGGAATGTCACCAAACCCAACCAAACTTAGATAAATCATATACTAGATTATAACAGATATTGAATTGTTATTAGAGAAGCCTTTGATCATTTATTTTTGTTTTTCTTCGCAGATGGAAGACAAGATCCTACTCAAGGTCGCATGAGGGGCGGAGGTTTTGCAAATAACGGACAGTATGTTCTGCTTTTTATGAAGAGATATCTTGCATTTATTGGAATTGTTTTAACGTTTAAGCCTACTATTTGCTAAGATACTTGGATTGAGGATGGAATTCTCAAAATAAACTTGCAACTTCTTTATATTTGTTCTTTTGCTTCTGCGATGTTTTTAAAGCCTCATGCAACGACTACTGTAGGGGTAAACCAAAGAAGGGAAGAACAGGACCACGAGATGGAAAGAAGTTCCGAATATCAAACGACATGGATCTTGACGATGAAGATGATCCAGACTCTATCTTGAGATAGCTATCTCTAACTTTATATCAAGAACTCTGTATTGTTGTCTGTTGTACCATAGTATTGTATCATCAATCGATCGTATATAACAACTATGTATGCAGCTGATTAATTTCGAGCTCACTAAGTTATTTAATTGTGGATGTGCCCAAAAACTTCCCTAGACAAAGTACATGCTCTGAGTTTTGTTGTACAGTAACATAATTTGACAAAGAACAAAAGGGTTTCAAGTGGTCATATTCTTTGAATTCGTCATTCCTAATATCATTATGAGATGCTGGATTTGTGTATTGGAAAAACTTTTCTATCCCACAAAGGTAGGGGTACCGCATTTGTGAGCTTACACCGAGTATGTAATTGGATTGATTCATTTAGTTTTTTGAATATTTTTATTTGGTGCTAGTTTGTGCTTGAAAGTATGCTGCTTGAAATGCTTTGGTGGACTGAGTTATCCGATACTTTTGTACTAGTGAGAAGTAGTAGGTGCCCCGTTGATTAGTCGACGTGTGAGCAAGCTAGCACAAATATCACCATTACACAAAGTTGTTAAATGAGGTCACTGGAATCAGTCATGTAACCTGCCCTGTAAGACTTTCCATATATGGATGAGGTGACTGAGTAAAGCAGGTGAAATCAAATATACTCTTAAGTTATCAATAATGACAATTTAAAGATATATTAATTTTTATTTTTTAGGAAAGGTCATTGGAAGATGATTGGTTAGTTTCTCTGTTGGAAGTTGACCTTCAGCAGAATTATCATCCATGTGTAAGCTACTGCAACCGTCTACCAAATCGATGAGCTAAAGAGGAAGGCAGATAGACATTTTCAACACAGAGAGTGTTCTTCACTCTAGAGAGGTATCGCATAATTCTTAAGCGAAAAGATTAGACTCTTATTATTGAATTTTCATTATTTGCAAGTATAACTTTCTCTTTCAAATTAATTTGAAATAATACGATTAAGCGAGTTTTGATATGTACTATCAAGGATTATGACAAATGGTTAGGACATTTAATCAAGGTCTCAAGTTCGTGCCTTTACAAGAATTTTTTGGTTTGTTAGTGAGCATTTCCTCCTTTGCTACTGTTATTGCATGTTTTTCTTATTTAATTGTTATGCGTTCTTCATTGTTTTCTTTTTTTTTTACTTGGGTTTGACACACTTGAGCCGAGGATCTTTCAGAAACAACCTTTCTACCTCCATGAGGTAGCGATAAGGTATGCGTACACTCTACCCTTCCCAAACCCCTTTTATAAGATTTCACTTGATATGTTGTTATTGAGCATTTCTTCCTTTAATGGACCTTACACAACGTGATTCCAAATTAGTCGGGGCTCAAAGAGTATATTAAATATCGGGTCAGAAGCATTTGTTTTTTTTTCCGGATAAATTAGGAGTAATTCACTTGGAATGTGTCTACACATTGAACTGTTCAGCGCTAAACCATTAAATCCCATAGTTGAATTTGCTGGGTTAGTAAAATTTTTGAATCACCAAAATAATAAATTAATTTCTTTTAATTATGAAAGCTTAGCAGGATTTACCTAGTAACTTTTAAAAAATATAAGTTGATTTATTCAACATTTTTATCAATTAATTAAGAAAAGTGTCACTCTAGTGAGTATTTCACTAGCATTACTTAATAAACTTAAGCTCTAAGCTACATATTATCTGTTTTTTATATTATGTATATATTAAAATTTCCAATATAAATATAAAGAAGGTTATATCATATAGCTAATTTTCTATTTGTTGACCATTTCAAAAGTAAATAAGGTGTAAAAAAAAAAAAAACTAATGCACCTCCATGCAAGGTAGGGCCCGGTTTAGAGTGTACAACTACGTTTATTCGAATTCAGTAACTTTGATCTAAATATCAAATAACTGATGTGGTGGTAGAAGTCCATACTCGGAAGTACATAATATAAATTCTGGATCCACCACGTATAAGTCGTATATAAAGTATAAATATATACAACTACGTGCAGTTCAGTCTCAACAAGTTTGGATCAGTTATATAATCCTAAAATAATGATAATAATTGAACGACGAATTCAACGTATAGTTTGATTAAATGTAGTTTCACAATGTCAAAACGTGCTAACTAAGCTATGAAATGTTATTAACAAAAACGATAACCACATAAATAATTAATAATATTGTTATCTAATTATTAATACTTATTATAAAGCATTTTATGTCACTAACTACTACTTAAACAAATTAAAAGGGAATTAAGTCATTGTAAAAAAAAACATTAAACTTGTCAACAAGATTAGGTAACATATATATGTGAAATAATGTGACATTTTATTAAGATCCCTTTGATAAGTATATAAATTAACAGTAACAAGATATACATAAGCCAAAAATTTACCTAATGAGACTATTTCAAAGTGATTACGACATTAATTTTGGAGACTATTTCAAGATTCATGAGATTAATAGTATCCAATTTTATTGATGAAATCATAACATACATTATGGCAATAATAATGTTCTAAATTTTTCCTTTTCATCTTCGATTTTTATTTTGGACGGTGAACCACAATTTTATATTTGAATTCTCTATAATATTATGTTTGTCTTGTGGTTTGCACCCTAAATAATAGATAGAAATTAAATATCGTTTACTTGTCACTTTCGTCCATATATATATTTTTTTTTAAATAGTCATATTTCATGATAATAATATTTTGGTTTTTCGGAAGAAGTCTTCTTATAACCCATAGTCGATTTGTTAATTAGTGCAAATTTATACGAATCAAGTGTTAATAAGATATTAAAATATAAAACACATAAATTAAGAGCTTGGTGTATCGATAGTTGAATTACGTGAATTTTGATCAATATTTTAAAATATACTTTTTTAGTATATTGATATAAAAAGATTTGTGACATAACTTCCAGTGTCACATATATAATCTTAATTATAATTTTAAAATATTAAATTAATATAATTATTTCATTTAATTTAAAAAATAATCAAATAGAGACAAAACATGACAACTAATTTTGATCGGAGAAAGTACTATCAATTAAATGTGAACATTACAATTGAAAATTGAAGTTAGTTGAAACAGAGAAACGTAATCTACTTTATGGTACAAGTTGCAAAATTCCACTATAATTAATTAACAAGAAGAAAAAAACAATTCGTGCAATTTTAGCTACTTTTTTACGACTACTACTTTTTCAAACAAAATTTTACAAATTATTTGTAATGATTAATCATTAATGGAGTTCTAAAATTATGGTTTAGTGGAATATGACTTGGAGAGGGGATGAATATAGCAACGTGATACATTAAAAAAATAAATAAAATTAAAGTAAATAGTCGACATATTTTTTTTATTACGACTTTTTTTACCTATTATAATTATCTCTAGTATTTTTATTGTTGGTAACTATCTTTGATTTCTATTATATTATATTACTGCTTATTTACTATTACATTTCTTTTCGAACGATGTTCTAAGAGGCCAATGATCTATTGAAAACAATTTACTTAACTCACAAAAGTAGGAGTAAGGTTTGTGTGCGTACACCTCACCTTTTCCAAATGTTATTTTTGAGACGTCAACAACAACAACAACAATATACCTGGTGAAATTTCTCAAGAAAGATTTGAAAATGGTAGTATGTATACAACCTTATCCCTAATGGATAGAAATGTTGTTTTTTGATAGCGCTCGTCTCAAGTACATCATAACAAAATAAGAAGGAAAAGAGAATGTGTGTAGTGCGCGATATAGAATACCGATAGCATCCATAAATAATATGACAATCGAAGCAAGATAAAAGAAGTATAAGAAAGCAAGATAAGGGGGAGGGGGGATTTAATAAATACCACTAATAAGAGAAACTAGATATTGTGATTATCACCAATATGAGTTGTGTTGCATTGGTGGGAGTGTCTCACCATTAATCAGAGGTCTCAGGTTCGAACCCTGGGTATGGAGAAAATCTTGTTGGGACCGCCATCCCCGAATGGGCCTTGTAGTGCGCGACCTAGATATTGTTGAAGCTCCAATGTAGACTCCGAACATCGAGTGAGAAACCACAGAAGAAGAAAAAAATGTGATTATATTATCTACTAGAATTTTACTCTAATTCTTGATATTCATATTTTTTTATATCTAGAATCATATCTTTGGTAAACTGTAAATATATTGAATCTTGTTCGATCATCTTTTTCAAATACTTCTTCTATTCACCTCTACTGATCACTTGTGATGCTATGTAGAACATAAAAGTCAAAAGATTTAAAATAAAATAAGAATGAGAAATGCCAATCTCATTTATTTATTATTTAAAGGTAAACGCCAGTCTTACTTTAAAGATTATATAGCCATTGTTTTCAACGTTAACCATAATTCAGTAATAAATAATGTATTGTGTCATTTCAGCTAGTTGACCTATTACACGTAATTTTTTCTTGTCTTTGTATCCATTAAATAGAGTAAACTTTTTGACCTAAATTAAACGTCAATCACATCTATATATTATTATATAAAATAAAATATACATACATACATTATATATATATATATATATATATATAAACAATTTGTTCAGAGATAAAATTCGATTTTGCTTTGGTTAATATGAAACTTTGTGACTTCCAATAATTTTACTAGTTAATTAATATATTCAAATATATTTTGCAAAAGGATAACATGATGTTGGCAGGCACATATATATATGGTTAGATTTAGGTTATACATATTTTTTTGGAACCCAAATAATCCGTATCCGTTACAAATTTATGTCATAACCTCTGTCTTCGGATGAACATTCTGTAATGAGCACTTTGTACGCATTGGGTAAATCACTCACTGTGTAACACCTTGCAAATCATATATATATATATATAAATTACACTAGGCAAATCCTATACAACTGATTCGTCAGTACTATAGAAATTAAACTCTTATAATAAAACTTAAATGTCACCTCATGAACCACTTGTGGTTTGAGAAATAAAAGACCCTATATACATATTTTCTTTGAAAGGTTTTTTTATAAGACAATTGTTTCTTTGCTTTAATTAATTCAAAGAGAAATGACCTAATTTTATCTTCTAATTATTTCCTATCACATAATTATGAGAATCTTTAAGCACCTATTTAGTTGTGCTGAACTTAGCTAGAAGTTGAATCTTAACTGATTTTGACCACAAACTTTACCTTATTTTTGTCTAATTGCGTCTCAAATTTGAAGTTCCCAAAGTCTTATATTTCTGCTGAAATAGAGAAAATCATACTACCTTATATCGATATTTTTGTTTGTAACAAATTTTACATATATGAAAAATAAATCAACTATAAATAAAATCTTAAGAAACAAGATATTATTGATAAAACAATATGGTTTCTTTTCTTGATTTATCTCTCCTAATATTTCACCGTGATTCGAGGACCGTTAATGATGCATTTCTCGAACTAGGATAATTTAAATTAAATTTCTTTATTAATATTCTATGAATTTAGAGAATACTCGAGATGCCTAACTGAAATAGAACTCGTCTCGTAGAGTCCTACAAAATTTTATTATGTTGTACAGTTTTATTTTCCCAAAAGTTAGAAAGCACTAGCACAATAGTTTTGAAACATTTGTAACTTAATCAATGATGACATGATATAATTTGAGACTAATTGTGGTCACATGTACCTCCACTAGAAAAAATGTGATGGTGATATATAGTGTTAGATACATTGTTAGAATAGTTAAATTTTTAGGTCACATATAAAAAAAAATGGAGAAGGTTGACATTTATTTTATTTTATTATGTAGAAGTCTAATAATTCATTGGTTACACTCTTCGTTTTTGAATCTAAGTTTATACGGATCTAAAAGGTATTATTAGGATTTAAGGCTTGCTTCTTTTTTCAACAATAGTATTAAATTATTATCCCATATTTTACGTATGTAGAATTTGTTTATGGTAAATATACATCATATACATCCCATATATATATATATGAACTCATTCACGTTGTTGGTTCCAAATCAGAATAAAAGAGAAAGGTTGTCTCAATCGAAAATAACTTTAACCTCATAAAGGTAGGGGTAAAGTTATATATATTTTACCCTCCTCAGACTTCACTTATAGACTCAACATCTTTGATTCCTTACTATAGGTGAAAATTGGACGCAAATGTAATATTTCTACCAATGGTAATATTGTCTCTTTGGAGCTAATGTCAATTAGGCATCAGGCCTAAGTTCTAACTAACCTAAAAGTTAATTTAAAGAGACAAAAATTGCCCAACACTTATAAGGAATTTGGAGATCCCGTCACTTTCGAATTCAGATATTCTTTTATCGCTGGTTATATTATGTAGTTAGAAGTGTGACATTAAAGGATCGGAAGCATATTCACAACTCTCTAGATGTAAAGCAATGGATATATATGGATCATATTTCATATTGTAAAATCCTGATTACGATATAGATTAAGTGACTAACGAACACTAATGCTATTTTTTTTTTAGGCCAAACACATACACAGCCCCTTAAACTTGGCCCTATTTTTCATTTTGGCACTCCAACTTAGCCTTGTTCCATTTTAACCCTTGAACTCTATTTTTTCTGTTCCATTTTAACACAAAATATTATTTTTATGATTTCTTTATTTTATATATATTCTTCAAATGCAACTTCTTATTTTAAATCGACACGTGTCAGTTAATTTTAGT